>OZ023207.1:16546608-16591608 GCA_963995525.1 Escarpia spicata | reverse complement strand
TTTAATAATATTTAACTTTATTTACACACTAGTAAATTATGCAATACCAGGAAAGATGGCCTTAAAGAAACATATTACACATTGAAAGGGGGTTTGGAATTGTGTGTTTTGAGGCGTGCACTGCAAGCGTCCTGTGAGGTGATCAGCCGCAGTTCTTCAGGCGGCGCGTTCCCCGGGGTGGTCCGGCTCGAGAGAATGATCGCTGGTCGTATCGCACCGGGTTGTTGTCTGATTGTGAGGGACGTTGAAGACAAGGATCACTGTTTTGTACTCTGTGCGCGGCTTCACCGGTAGCCAGTGAGAAAGTTTGGGTTCTGCGCTGATGCTCAGATGTCGGTCGCTGCGCTGGATCTGTGGAGCTACTCTGACCGCGGAGCGCTGGACCATCTCCGGGAGATGCATCAGGCGGTCACTGATACTGTGGAGCACCGCGTTGCCGTGGTCTATACTTGGCGTCACGAGCGAGTGCGCTAGAATCTTACAGGCTGTAGGTGTGTGTCTTGTGCGTATTTTGGCGATGCGGATCACTTGGAAGTATGCGCCACGAATAAGTGTGATCGAGTGTATCGAAAGCGGATCTAATTATACTTATTAATATTTTAATTTTGTTTAATTATCCACATCATCATACCATAATTGTTGTAAGTAATGTGTATTGAATTATAGCTTTAGATAATGATTGTTTAGCACAGTTTTATTTTAGCAACTCTATACGCGATGTGTGATCGAGTGTATGGAAAGCAGACCTAATTATATTTATTAATATTTTATTGTATATTTATTTATTATTTTTAATGTTGATTAATTATCCACATTATCATACCATAAATGTTGTATGTAATTTGTACTGAATTATACTTTAGATCATGATTGTTTAGCACAGTTTTATTTTACCAAACTTTATATACTGTTTTAATACTCACATTTTAGTAGCTCTATTAATCATTACATAAGTATTAGTATTTTAGAAACATTATTAACACCATTTGACAGAGTTATACTTTGGAAATGGGTGTCTAAGTAAAGTTATTATTATTATTAATTATTATAAAATCTTTAAAATATAAATGTATGCCAAATACTCCTTACCACACAAAACGAGGCAAGGTGTCTCATGCAAGGTTGGCAGCTGCTCCACTTCTGATGCCGAAGACGTGTCCTATGACCAACACATATGTAAATTAAATATTATATTTATATTTATTGTCATCAAGCCTATGATTAAACGATTTTGATACCGCTGCTCTCACATAAACAATTCCATTGGTAATCAGTCTTTCCAATTCAGGAACATTTGATAGTTTTCGTCATCAAGGTGCGAATTACACCACCATGGCCCAGTCGAATCGGGACAACCCACATATTAATTTTGTATATAAAATAAAATATAAATTTTATAAAGGCTCATGCATAATTACATACCTTAGCTTCTGTAAAGAGTTTTTCATCAAACTCAGCCATCATTGCCAGGATGAGTGCTGCTGTCTTGCTCTGGCCGTTGTTGACATCAGCTTGCTGGAGGTCGGAGCTTGAGACTGATTTTCCTTTTGGAAGACACCTTCAGGTAGCGCTTCAAAATGTCGTAACGTTTGCATTGCTTACCTATTCCTTCAAGGGCTCTAAATTATAGTAGATTTGCTTAACTATAGCCACCAATATAACACCAGACAGAAAAGTCGCGATTTTTTCGAAACGCAGCCTTTCAGAAATAATCTGAATTCAAAGCTGATTAATCCCAGTTGAAAGCGAGGATTAGTAATATCTTCCGGTACATTTGGCAGCAAAATAGTTAATTACTTCTTCTCAAGCCTGCCGATAGCGCTAGACACGCTCAGGTTGTGACTCGCGGGGATTGAGTTATATCACTGATGGTTCTCCTATAGACTAGAGCGATAAGCTAGGCTCTCTCTCTACAGCACCCTGCTGGCCATCATCCCACTGTAAGGCAGAAAGAGTTGTACCCACCACTGTTTGACATCTATGACATGTAATAATTGTCTGGCAGAGGAAATGTTTGACTTGCAGATGTGTCCCTGTGCTCCCTGGATAAGGTGACTAATGGCTAATTAATGGGGTAGGCTGTAGCCACCAGCTTAGTCATTTGGGGAAGGGTTGTAATCTGGAAATGAGATTAATCTGAGGTTAATATCCCAGTTGGATTATTCTTGGCTGTGGACAGTCGGGTGGCTCACATGGGTCAGAGGTGCCAAGTCTACCCATTTGGCGGTAGAACATGTCCTGTTTCTTCATTCTTGGGACAATCTCACGGCCTACCGCTTTAGTACAAAAATCTGCCGTCAGATCGTCAGTTCACAGTTATAAAGGAATTACTAATTTTTAGTCCAGTTATACAGCATAACCAATATTTCACGTTGAAAATGCCATGCAATAACTAATAAGTAAATATACCCTAACTTTGATACATTATCTGGCCATTACCGGAGTGGTTCCCTATTCTGCATGCACTTCTCATTACGACTGAGGATCATATAGGCACAAGATCATCATCTACCGCCAACACATCATGAAAAGCGGCAGATCTACGGCATTTTGTGAATAATTTTTACTTGGCACATTTTATGTGTCTGATTTGAACTCTCAACTATGGAGGCTTGTTAATTAGCTGCCAATATTTATTGTGAAACATCAAATATGGTATATTTCATGTGTAGCTTACAGCTTTTGCGACTTGCGAACTATCTGTAATCTCCAGGTAATATAGGACCTAGACCTAGATAAATTGTAGTAGACCAGGATGCGTCACCATTTTGTTCAGACGTTGTTTTACATGGCGTTTAAATAGTACGATATACTTGGCGTTTACATGTGGTTCAGTGTAGCACAACACATTGTTACAAACACCTACGAAAACCTATTTTATGTTTTACCTAATTAAAAGTTTTGGTCTACTGTCGGCCAAAAATGTTTACGGAATCGTAACTTAGACTATACATTTTTTCAGCCAATTGTTGCTTAAAATTTAAGGGAAGGGATGTACGTAGCCGTTCTATATGAAAAGGAGGGAGTTTGTTCCTAGTTTTTCATTAATTTTTTAATTAATATGATGTTTCATAAGACTACAATATATATGTTGAAGGTGCACTGCCTGCAAAATTTTTCTTAGTTATTTAAGTAATCTCCTAACAATATTCGTGATTTAAAAGTTAATCTGCGCATCATGTTCAAATGGTAAACAATGCATCCAGTGTCAAACAAGTTTTATTAACAATTTCGTCAAAGTGGTTCCAGTTGACCACAATTCCTTTTTATGTCCACTTTCCTCACGTTCAACGCAGCAGAATTCCAGTTACAAATTACCACGCTGGCAAATTCCTGATATAGTAGCAGCAGAGGAACAGACTCCCTCCCTTTAGCGTGTTCTGTTTATGTCTGTGCTTGCAGGTCAGTTGTCCGAAAAGCTGCACTTGAGTGAAACTTTGTTCGATTTACAATAGACCACACGTATACCAAACATACACGGCAGCACTACTCAGGTGACAAATTATGAAAGTATAAGCTATTTTGACCAACGGTTCATCGACAAAAACGACAAGCTGTAGTAATAACATTTTAGTCAGTGTTCCTTATCGAAGACACGCTTGAGCAACGGATCGATATGTTATAAATCACTAACAGTAGTATCAATTCATCGATCCAGTGCATTTTTAGAAAAGCCAAATAATTTACAACTACAGTCAATGTGATTAGTACGAGCTTCGGTTGCGAGCAAACTGTCGGAATATATAGCTGCACTTAAGAGTGACACGTGTTTACAGATCCATGATAAATGGCACATGAATATCCGACAGAAATACTTTTTTTAGTTGTGTCCATCTTAAAATCCCATGAGAAATGAAACTTTGTACATTCAGTCATAAGTTCAAATATTTGTGTTGACCACACACTGAACTTAATAACGATATTCTAAGCTATCTGGTTATTTTATTGTTTTCGTCTAGACGCATATCTGGGCGCCATCCTATTAGAAATACGACCACAATAAATATAAGTACTGTTTCTTCGAACTTTCATATCAGCCAAGTTTGTTTTAATGATGGTTTGGTTAATCAGTTTTCCCCAACATAAAACAAATATTGCTGCAATCTTAGAAACCACGCACGTACTGCAAAACCTTCTTGTATCCATCTAATGTGTCTCCCTTTGTGCTGTGTCACATAGGGAAGGTTAGGTGTCTTGTGTTGTGACGTGTCACCCATTAAAGTTTGGGTGTCTCGTGGTGTGACGTGTCACCTAAGAGAGATTGGATGTCTCGTGTTGTGCCCTGTCACCCAATACAAATAATGGAATACAAACGCAAGCAGAAGATAGAAAAGCGAAAGATGCGAAGCGTAAACACAATAGGAACAAATATCAAAGGAAAACAATTACACACGCAAACAGTCAAAGATACCGCATCAGGCAGAGCAAACACACATGAGACAACATTCAAGTGTTTGTACAAATATCTAACGAAGACATTTGACAAAAAATCAAGTGGACCTGTTCCACACTCTTCTCCCTCATACCAGTAGTAGGGCCCTCACCTCTGTGTATTATTGCAATGCGGAAGGATATACTCGCGTTGTAAATGCCCATCAAATTCCCT
The DNA here is from genome assembly GCA_963995525.1 of Escarpia spicata. NCBI lineage: Eukaryota > Metazoa > Annelida > Polychaeta > Sabellida > Siboglinidae > Escarpia > Escarpia spicata. Next base: position 16,587,002 of record OZ023207.1, on the reverse strand, counting down.
ACGCAACATGGGGGAGCCATCGGGGTGCGCAAAGAGCAAACCTGGAAGTGTACCTCTAGTCTGCTGAAATTCCTGGAGGAAAGCAGCCGGATGGATAGCTGACCCATGTATGCATTCGCCTCTGACCTGGAGAGATTGCGGACCCTGCCGAGCGCTGTGTTTAATGCGCCGGAAGGAAAGCATAATCAAATTTCCAGACAGTAAAACGTCGCCCACATGCAAACATCCGTGTATCATATTCCGGGCCCGAGGCACCATTTCCCCAATGCGCAGATACGCGTTGAAGGCAAGTACCATCATTGCCCGGAGCATGAGACACTTGTAATGCGATGAAAACACAGTGGGTAACGCCTGTACCAAGCGTGCAAGCAGGCAGACGGACACCAGGTACTGATCCGAGATTACGAGCACCTGCTAACAACTTAGCTACCAGGAAACATTTGGAAGTGTCGGCAAAACCATTAATCTTATGGAAATAAGCGACAGCTGACACGGTAGAAACAATGGATGCCGGAGCAGAGCCAGAAGCCTTCTGTCTAACCCTAACTCCTTTGCCAATTTACTGTCAATAACCCACTGAAATTCATCAGCAGACTTGATGTTACGGATGTCTACACCGCGCAGAGGTGGCAGGCCAACACAACCTATGGAAGAACCAGACGTGAAACCATGTAAGAGGTAATCTAGCGAGGCAATATCATAACCATGCAACGTGTGTTGGAGAGCTGCTGGGGAAACTGGTGTGGATATGTTACTTTCTAAACCAAGAGGTGGACGGGCCACCAACGGAGCTTGAGGACGGAGGGCCGCTGGGGCGGGGACGCTTACCCTGGGCCTTAAAGCATCGCACGAAGGAATGGGAGCCGCCGCAGAAGTGACACTTGTGGATGTATCTACAGGTGTCCCGATTGCACAGCTCCCCCCGGTTGTAGGCGAAGCATGGACTGGTAGCCTGCGGTCTGGCCCTGCCCTTGCCCTGAAAAGGGGACCCAGTAGCCGACCTACGACCAGACTGCGATGCCTTCAGCCATAGCTCCCAGCTGATAACATATCAGGACCACCCCGATCGATATCGCAAACACAAACACGCCAGTTGCCCTCATCCTCAGCTAGACCTCGGATGACCTCGATGTACTTCAGCATCTTTACTGCTGCATGCAAATTTGTTGGTTGCAGGAGGTAAACCGACATGTACAGCCTGCCCCCACTGCTCGAAAGACAAAAATGTGCTTTTTGCTTTTGTCGGGGACACGCAGAAAGTTGGGGTACTAACCCCTCGATGGATAAAGAGGGCATAGTCTTGTTGCTGGGTCAGGGTGGGTTTGAGAAGGAGGGACAGGTCGATAAACTCGCCTGCCCAGATCTTTGCGCATAAGGCATCAGGAATTTGGGAATCCAGGGGGAGAGAGGTTGAAGCACAAGAAGAAATGAGATTCTGCGTATCCTCCGACAGTGACCCTACGACAGCCTCTGCATTGACCCATGGGACGTCAGGTCCCACCGACTGCGGCTGAAATATAGGGCCCGGCTCCGGCTCCGCCCCCACCGGTTGAAGCGGGACAGGATGTCCCCAGTCCACCACAGGAGGTGTAGACACGTCCGCAGCCACCATCTGTTGAGGCCGTCAACGCTGCAGGGGGAGGACGAACAATGTCTGGTCCATGGCGTGTATCTCCCCCAGCAGGCGCTCAGTCGACGCAACCCGATGTTCGATGTTCCGCTCACATGTGCTCCGCAGCATCGCTAGCTCGCGCACATCGGACACGACCGTCTGCAGGCCCGGTGCATCATCAAAGTGCTGCTGGATGGCGCACTGGGGAGGCGGTCGTCCCATCGACACTGGAGGCGGAAACGAGACGGTGGCGGGTTCACGATCCACTGCGATGACTGGGGGTGAGACGGTCTCGACGCAACCCCGGACGGCAGATTCGGCAGTGCCGCGACGCTTTGCGGCTGACTTGACTCGACAGCCCGAGTGCGTGAACGGGTCTGTCGCGTGGTCGCATCGCTACGTGGTGGGCGCCCGCGTCCACGTGGCGCTCTGGCTGGAGGCATGCTACAACCACAAAACACCGCATAATGGAAAAAGGTAAACAATGACCATCCGCACACAGCCCACCTGAGAAATAATGTGTGTGTCGACAACTGTCAGGTTAGTAAACCTGAGCCTAATGGCAATTGCCATAGCCTACAACCAAGTCGTATATGAGTAGCAAATCACAAACCCTTAATACGCACCAAACAACTGCCACGGCAGCCAATAGTGACAAGGCACTCCATGAGTGTGTAAATTATACAAGACGCGTGAGAGAGCACGACAGTGTGTGCAACTCTAAAATCTGTCAGAGTAGCAAATTGGAAACGAAGGTGTGTTGACACGCAACAAACTGCACCAAGCAGCAAAACAGTGACGTAGCACTACATTGCGTGTAACCCTACCATCATTTATAAAATCCGTATACTCTGTGAAAACGGAACAAACTGCCAAAGCAGCAAACAGTGACAGAGCACTACGTTACGTGTGAGAGAACATGACAGTGTGTGCAAATCCAAAATCTGCCAGAGCAGCAAATTGGAAACGAAGATATACTGTGTTGGCACGCAACAAATTGCACAAAGCAGCACAACAGTGACGTAGCACTACATTGCGTGTAACCATACCATCATTTATAAAACCGTATACTCTGTGAAAACGCAACAAACTGCCCAAGCAGCAAACAGTGACAGAGCACTACGTTACGTGTGAGAGAACATGACAGTGTGTGCAACTCCAAAATCTGCCAGAGCAGCAAATTAGAAACAAAGGTATACTGTGTTGACACGCAACAAACTGCACCAAGCAGCAAAATAGTGACGTAGCACTACATTGCGTGTAACCATACCATCATTTATAAACAAGGACTACTTGTGTGAAAACGCGACAAACTGCCAAGGCAGCAAACAGTGACATAGCATCACGTAGCGTGTGAGAGAGTGTTACAGTGTGTTTAACGATGTAAAATCTGCCAGAGAAGCAGATAGTAAAACTACAAATTAGTGTGGATACTACAACAAACTGCACAAAGCAGCAAAAACAGTGACGTAGCCCGACATTGCGTGTAACCATACCATCATTTATAAACAAGGACTACTGTGTGAACAGGCGACATCGACAGACCATTGTGACACATTTTATTCGAAGTGACCTATATTATTTCTTTTAGCCTAGGAATGCTGCCAGGTTATGCCAGTTCAGCGTGGTCAGAGCGATGTCTTAACCAAAGATTTGCCCAACTAACCAAGATTTGCCCCCTTAACCCAGATTTGTCCCTTTACCCCAGATTTACCCCATTAACCACATATTTGCCCCACAGCCTTAAATATCGCGGCCCGCAGACTACGGTATAGACGGTAGTTGCCGATGTCGAAAAAATGCACCCCGTCCCGTCGAAAAACCTCCCGGACACTGTTCCACAGGCGCTTATGCCTCCAAACCCACCCCTCAGAATCCTGGCAAAACGCCTCCAGGTACCGATTTATCTCCAAAACCTGAGCGGCACTCTCCTCATAGCTACAATGGCGCCATATCTGCCGCCGGCAAACCTGGCAAATCACCACTCGACTCACGCCCGAAGTAATTAGCCGCCGCGCCAGACGCTGAATGTCCAGTGCAGTTAGAATGGGAGTACACTGACCAGTAATGTCGTTCCCTCCAATGTGCACGACTACAACGTCCGCGCGACGGGCGACAATTCGGGCCATCGTCGCCGGGGTTAACAGTGTAGCGACCCGAGCCCCGCGAATGCCCTCATATGAGATATCGCATGATCGGCCGTGCACCGCGAATTCTAAAACTTTACACGGCAAAGAAGCGATCTCTGAATTCGCCACTGACATGGTTAAGGCCAGCGACGAACTCAACGCACAAAATGGCTGCTAACAAAGGAAATTACAAACAACGAAAATACTCAGCTGGAACCGGCCGAAGTGTTAAGCAATCACCTTCCGCAGAAGATCTGACGCATATGAAACTCAACGCAAAACGGTGATGACGACGTGAAACGATGACGGCAATAAAATCAACGAAACGCAGTAACAAGAACGCAAAACTCTCAATTGAATTGTCTGCTCTCTCGAACCAAAGTGGCAGACTTCTCCTAGCGCGCGCTACTACTATGTGCTGGTTGGTTCTTTGCGCCCACGGCTAAATTGAATTAGCACATAATTAGAATAGTCCACTGGGCCAACTATCACTTGTCTGCATTGTTGCCAGCACAAAAACACGTATGCTGCATCGTGCCGGTGCAGCATACTCTCATTAGTCCTTATAACTTTATAGTTTGTATTTATTACTACGCTGTATTGTTGCACTGGCATAGTTTATTTAACCAAACAAGTATTATTTAATGGAGTTTTGTGTTTTTTTGTTTATAACAAGAATAAGTTACACACAAACCTGTATGGCCGGCCAATAACTACTTGATGATATACGTAATTGAATTAATCATATATATATTTATCCTTATATATACTTTAATATTTGATAGGTCACAAACTGAAATGTATTCGTTCTTTGTTTAAAACCATTCTTGCGACTATATGCCATGGTTTCTTACCCAGTATGTTTTGTCGTGTGTATTCATTTGTCTTGCAAACACTTCTATTATTTGCTATTTACACTGATTATCATGTAGGTTAATAACTCCAACCATATGGAGCCTGAGGGATTGTGTCGCTGCCTGGAACACATACTGACGGGGGGTGATATGGATATGAATGGATACGGATGATTACTGAGAGATGATAATGCATTGTGTTTGTAATTACAAGGTATACAAATTAACCATTTGCCTAACACAGGGAGGGTTACTGCTAGAGATATACAAAGTAATCATGTGCCAAGCACAATATGGGTTACTGCTAGAAATATACAAAATAACCATGTGCCAAACACAGCGTGGGTTACTGGTAGATATATACAAAGTAACCATGTGGCTAACGCAGGGTGGGTTACTGCTAGAGATATACAAAGTAACCATGTGCCTAAAACAGTGTGGATTACTGCTAGAGATATACAAATTAACCATGTGCCTAACACAGTGTGGGTTACTGCTACAGATATACAACGTAACCATGTGCCTAACACAGCGTGTATTACTGCTAGAGATATACAAAGTAACCATGTGCCTAAAACAGTGTGGGTTACTGGTAGAGATATACAAAGTAACCATGTGCCTAACACAGTGTGGGTTACTGCCAGATATATACAAAGTAACCATGTGCCTAATACAGTGTGGGTTACTGCTAGAGATATACAAATTAACCATGTGCCTAACACAGTGTGGGTTACTGCTAGAGATATACAAAGTAACCATGTGCCTAATACAGTGTGGGTTACTGCTAGAGATATACAAATTAACCATGTGCCTAACACAGTGTGGGTTACTGCTATAGATAACGCAGGGTGGGGTACTGCTAGAGATATACAAAGTAAATATGTGCCTAAAACAGTGTGGGTTACTGGTAGAGATATACAAAGTAACCATGTGCCTAACACAGCGTGGGTTACTGCTACAGATGTACAAAGTAACCATGTGTCTAACACAGCGTCAGTTACTGCTAGAGATCAACAAAGTAACCATGAGCCTAACACAGCGTGGGTTACTGCTAGAGATATACAAAGTAACCATGTGCCTAATACAGCGTGGGTTACTGCTACATATATACAAAGTAACCATGTGTCTAACACAGCGTCAGTTACTGCTAGAGATAAACAAAGTAACCATGTGCCTAACACAGTGTGGGTTACTGCTAGATATATACAAAGTAACCATGTGCCTAACACAGCGTGGGTTACTGCTAGATATATACAAAGTAACCACGTGCCTAACACAGCGTGGGTTACTGCTAGATATATACAAAGTAACCATGAGCCTAACACAGCGTGGGTTACTGCTAGAGATATACAAAATAACCATGTGCCTAACACAGTGTGGATTACTGCTAGAGATATACAAAGTAACCATGTATCTAACACAGTGTGGATTACTGCTAGATATATACAAAGTAACTATGTGCGCAACACAGTGTGGATTACTGCTAGATATATACAAAGTAACTATGTGCCCAACACAGTATGGGTTACTGCCAGAGATATACAAAGTAACCATGTGCCTAACACAGTGTGGGTTACTGCTAGATATATACAAAGTAACTATGTGCCTAACACAGTGTGGGTTACTGCTAGAGATATACAAAGTAACCATGTGCCTAACACAGCGTGGGTTACTGCTAGAGATATACAAAGTAACCATGTGCCTAACACAGTGTGGGTTACTGCTAGATATATACAAAGTAACCATGTGCCTTACACAGCGTGGGTTACTGCTAGATATATACAAAGTAACCATGAGCCTAACACAGTGTGGGTTACTGCTAGATATATTGATCCATTTGTGGCAATATGTGAACTAAAAGGTTACGGTACACCCATGAGCTCACCAGATACGCCATTTTTGTATTATATAAATACTGGCATAACTCAGTAATCGTTTTGTTGAAATGTCTATGATGACATACCATGCGCACACATCTTCACTGTCTTGTTATTTGCACACTAATAGTTAACAGCTGTTTTGAAAATATCTTGAATTTGGATTTAAAATATAAATAATTGTATTTTGCATTTCAGCTCGATCACCAGCTTCATGGGTGGCACGTGGGGGGAAGCATAAACCGCAAGTTGACTGCAAAGGCCCGAGGCAAGGGATGTGAAGATCTTCTACTTTGGATATAGAGTGTATCGAATCATGCAACGGTGACGCACAGTTGCTGAAGTAAGTACCAAACTTGATATGTATTCATTTTATACCTGAGACATGTCCAAAGCAACAACTAACTATTAGATCTCCAAACAGTAGATGATGCGTAGGAGCCACAACCCAAGTAGTGATAATTGCTGTAAGGTGAATTGCAGTCACCAACTTGAGACCCGAATACACAAAATCAGCTCCTATGCATACCTAACTAGTATTATAATCAGTTTTTTTTTAATTACTGTGTTTCGCAGGCATGCGAATAATTTTTTTCAGGATGTCTACTCAAAAAGTACCAGCCAGCATGGCTACTATCTTATCAGTAAATGTGTTTATTCAAACTGCCAAAACTGATAATGTAAATGTAGTTTACATGTGATGTGTTAATATGTGGACCACCAACTTATGTTATGACACATGTTACGTAGTTAACTTTCCTGGTGACCAACTTTTCAGTTCAGATGTAGAACGATTATAATTGCTATAATGATTTGGAAGGGTGATACAGAATGGGCAGGCACGATACATCTTTACAAAAAAACACAGATTGCGATAATATCAGGTGGACTTGTTATGTTGTCAGGCAAGCATGCCTGTTCATTTCTTGTTTCAATGAGTAATATTTATGTTTATTGTTCAAGTTCTCTCAAAGTATTTAGTATACAATACTTACGGTCTGTTATTTACATGCGTCATGCGGACCAAGTCACCGGAACATTGTTGAGAGAGAGGGAGAGAGAGAGAGAGAGGGCGAGAGGGGGGAGAGGGGAGGGAGATAGAGGGTATCCCCTCTCCCTACCCCTCTCTCCCTCCCTTCTCATATCATTTCCCCTGAGAGCCAATCATCGTCTCTACACGAATTTGGGATAAAAGTCCCCTACCGGTAATATTGGCTGGAGGTCAATAATCCAGCCCGTTTTGATGGGACAATGCTGCCCCCTCACGGCGCCTGGATAATCGAGGCTAAGCGTTGAACCGATTTGGAAAGATGGCAGATTCAAGTCTTATTCACGTTACCTGCTGATGGCTTTGCGACCCAGTGTCACTGTCAATATTTCTGCTCCACTCCTGGATTTAAAAGAATTTACAGTGCTCTCTGACAATAACAATAGAAACCACCCGCGCCGCAAGCGGGGCAAGAAAGGCGACGTACGCCAGAGACTGAAGAAAAAGAAGGTACTCAACACCCCCGCACGCCCTCTATCATGTTGGCTAATGTTCGATCCTTACGTCCGAAAACTGATGAACTTCAGGCCAAGTCCAACAAACGTGTCATACAAACCTCAGAGTCAGCCAAATAGAGGCTCAAGTTCGCTGAGGACTTGAATTCCTTCTTTGGGCGTTTTGACCGTGAGCGCCAGGAGGCGGTGGTCGACATTAAATCTCAGCTCACAGAGGGTGACACCCCGGAAACAAGTCCTGATGACGTCAGTAAGATCTTCAAGCACGTTAACTCTCACAAGGCAGCTGGGCCTGATGACGTCAGTGGTCGGGTCCTCAAGGAGTGTCATGCTCACCTGGTGCTGTGTTTAGGGTTAGGCAGCTGGGCCTGATGACGTCAGTGGTCGGGTCCTCAAGGAGTGTCATGCTCACCTGGTGCTGTGTTTAGCATCCTTTTCAACTGGTCTCTGAAGCAGCATCGCCTCCCCCTGGCCTATAAATCGTCAGTCATCTTGTTATATCAATTTGTCGCTTGTGAATGTATTGTTGGTCACTGACAATAATTAGTATTGTAACACTATACATACAACGTTTGCGTCCATTAAAACATTTTCGATACAGTTTCACATAAATATCGCATGTCATTTACGGCAGCATGTACACCTTTAACTGTGAACTTGAAAGATTGTCTGTCGGAGTGTCGCCTCTTCTTTTCCCGGACAAACCAAGTCTAGCTCTTGCGGTTTTTTCCTCGGGTTCTACACTTTCCATGTCTCAGATCGCGTTACTGGCAGTTATGTTGCTAAGGGTAAGTTCATGGCTTGTTGACAATGTCCGACGCAGTCCTATACCGTTGCCAAGCATCCCGCCAATGTCACCATCTAGTGGTTATATTTTAATATATAATCAATATTTTCTACGGTGGCAAACGTACTGGCGGCGTGACCGTAGGTATCGCACAAAACGTTGTTGGAAACCTACATTTACAGGTAGGTTGCGTTTACAAGCGTGCACAGGCATTTCTTGCGGTTTATGTGCTGCGTCATTATTTCAAAAGCGTATTTTAGCGTAATTATTATACTTGCACTGTGGAATTACATGTAGTCAGGTACCTTAGCGACATATTTTGGGATATGCGGAAACACTGGATAAAAGCACCAATCTTTTTCCACAGCTTCCTTTGGTTGGTAGCTTTAACTTTTTGATCGGAGTCAGCAATTATTTTGGGTGGTCCGTTATTTTTTTTATATCCCTTATCAAACAAAATCTGCAATTATACTACATTTGTCCATCGGATATGGATACAATCCAGGTAATGTCACCAAACGTTTAGTCACTGCTTCTTTGAAAATGTTTTTCCTTTGGTTGCTAGCTTTAGCTTTTTGAACGGAATCAGAAAATGTCTTGTGTGGGTCCATTATTTGTTCACACCTAAATAATTAAAAGATCGGTCGTTTTACTACATTTCTCCATGGGATATGGTCACAGACTGACTAACATCACGAACAGTGTTTCTCTGATTCTTTATGGTCACAGACTGACTAACATCACGAACATTGTTTCTCTGATTCTTTATGGTCACAGACTGACTAACATCACGAACAGTGTTTCTCTGATTCTTTATGGTCACAGACTGACTAACATCACGAACAGTGTTTCTCTGATTCTTTATGGTCACAGACTGACTAACATCACGAACAGTGTTTCTCTGATTCTTTATGGTCACAGACTGACTAACATCACGAACAGTGTTTCTCTGATTCTTTATGGTCACAGACTGACTAACATCACGAACAGTGTTTCTCTGATTCTTTATGGTCACAGACTGACTAACATCACGAACAGTGTTTCTCTGATTCCATAAGCTATTAGCTTTGACTTTTTGATGGGAGTCAGCAATTTTGTTCATAATTTAACCCCCTTGAAGCGAGATAAGCTGTTTTATTGGATCCCGCCATATCTCAGTACAGCATGCCATATATGTACATATATTATTTGGAAAAGGGTAAGTCTAATAAACGAAAACATACATATATAATTGGTAGATCTTCGCCATAACTTAATAAGAAATTATGGCTTTTATAGTAGTTGCGTCATTATCTAATCTACCCATAGGGTGCCATTATCTAATCTACCCATCGGGTGTCATGAAAGACTCTTCACATCCCATGTTCAGAACATATGCAATGGGTGTTTGCTAGTGGATCAGTGTACTGGTCAACCAGATGAAAGCTCGGTATGCTATGCGCGTTGAATGCTGCTACAGAGCATCTTACATTGGTGGAATATTATTCGTTTGGCAGAATAACTTCCTCATTGCCTCGATAGCGGGGACCAGACTGCTACTCTAGTCACATACTAGAAAGGTGAAGTGTACCAGGATATGAACTGTGCCGAATCCAGATCCAAATGTACATCGGCTAAACCGTTGAAAGGTGACATCGCGATGGAAGTATGTCCAGTTTAATGGAAGTACTTGTTTCCCAGGTAACCTTCCTCCGAGTCTCGCTATCGCGCTAATCTCTTGTGGATTATTTCATGCGGCTGTATTTCATAACTAAGATCCCTCAGATTTTGTATCATTTTAGTTGCTCTCCTCTGCACTCTTTCTAGCATATCTATGTCCTTCCTGCGATATGGCCTCCACGCTTGAATACAATATTCTAAATGAGGCCTAACTATTGTTTTGTACAGCGGTATTATTAGCTCTTTTTCCTTATACGTTATGTTTCGCCTAATTAATCCAAGGATTTGATTTCCCTTTGAAGCTGCAATTCCGCACTGCTCTGAAATCTTCATATCAGCACTAACGGTTAACCCTAAGTCCTTTTCTTTTACAGTAGTACGTAGTACAGTACCCCCCATTGTATATTCTACCTCTTCGTTCCCATGTCCTATGTGGAGGCATTTACATTTCCCAAAATTGAACATCATTTGCCATTTTTCAGACCATTTCATCAACCTGTCAAGATCATCTTGTAAATGCTGTCTATCTCCATCACTTTTAATCCTTCTAAACATTTTTGTATCATCCGCAAATTTCAACACCTTGCTTGTTATTTCATCATCCAAATCGTTGATGTATATTAAGAATAATATAGGACCTAATACTGATCCCTGTGGTACCCCACTCAATACCGATTTCCAGTTTGAAGCCTCCCCATCAACTACTACACGTTGTCTTCTGTCAATCAGCTTTTTTTGTTCTATCCAGTTTATTATACCATTTCCTATGCCATGGACCTTTAGTTTAAGCAGTAATCTTTGATGTGGCACTTTGTCAAAAGCTTTTTGAAAATCTAAGTAGACGATATCTACTGGTGTTCCCTCATCTACCCACTTAGTGATGTCTTCCAAAAAACATAACATATTTGTTAAGCATGACCTCGCTTTAAAAAAACCATGTTGAGATGGGTTTATCAAGTTTTGTTTAACAAGAAAATCCACCATGTGATCTTTAATTAGTCTTTCTAATAATTTACAAATCACTGATGTTAAACTCACTGGTCTATAGTTCTCTGACTTGTTTCTCGAAACTTTTTTGAATAACGGTATAATGTTTGCTTCTTTCCATTCTAAAGGAACCACTCCCTCTTCTAATGACAAGTTGAAAACTGTTGCAAGTGGTATGCTAATTTGTTCTACAATTTCCAATAGTAGTTTGGGTGGAATACCATCCACTCCAGGTGATTTATTTTCCTTCATAGCCCTTATTTTCTTAGCTACCATTTCCGGTGTTACAATTAATTGTCCTAAATAGTCTGAATCTGCCCCCTTGAACTTAGCCTCTGGTATTGGCAGTGAACTAATATCTTCCCTGGTAAACACTGAACTAAAGTACTCAATCAGGTCTTCTGCCATTATGAATCCCTCTGATATCATATTTCCAGCACTATCTTCTAGAGGACCGACCTTATCTTGAACTTTCTGTTTGCTTCGAACATACGCATAAAAACTCTTGCTGTCATGTTTTATATTACTAGCTAATTGTTGTTCATAGCTTCTCTTTGAATTTCTAATTTCAGCTGTAGCTTGGTTAAGTGCTTCTTTATAATTGTTGTAGTCTTCATCATTTCCAGTACATCTATATGACTTCCACATCATTTGTTTATACTTAATTTTTCTAATGGCTTCTTTCGATAAGTGTTTCTTTTTGGACCGTTTTCCTTGTTTTTTGAAGGGTACAAATTTATCGATTATGCACTTAATTTCACTCTTTAATATATTCCAGCATTCTGTTGCCGTCTTATTTTTCAGTGTCTTATTCCAGTCTATCTTTGCTAAATATTTCCTCATGTCCTTATATCTTCCTTTGTGGAAATTTCTCCTATACTGCTTTTTACTATTCCTTTCTGATTTTACTTTGATGGTAAAATGTATCTGGTTGTGATCGCTACTCCCCAGTGGCTCACATATCTTGACATTGTCAACTAATTCATTCTGTGAGGACAAAACTATGTCTAACACATTCTCACCCCTGGTTGGTTCTAGCACATGTTGAGAAAGGAATGTATCTTGAACTAAAACTAAAAACTTGTGGTCCTCTCTCCCCATACTCTGTAGAGATTTCCATTGTATATGCCCATGGTTAAAATCCCCCATAATAATACAGTCCCGTTTGCTTACTTCCCTTATAGCGTTTTGTATTTTTTCATTCTCTTCTATGCTTATGTTTGGACTTCTATAAACTAACCCAACTGTTAACGTTGAGTTTCCTGTAACTATGTTACACCAAACAGCTTCTTCGCAATCTGCTTCTCTTTCTAATTTTATTTCATAAGCCTGAATAGATTCTTTAATATATAAAATAACTCCACCTCCCTTTCTTCCTATTCTATCTTTTCTAAACATTACATATCCTGTCAGTCCCAATTCAGCATCTGATATATCGGTGGTGGTCCAGGATTCGGTTATACCTATTATATGAGGGTCAATATCTTCTACCATAATGTTTAGTTCATTTCTTTTGTTTACTATACTCCTTGCATTTAAACAAACACATTTATATCCAGCTTCAGAAGAGTTTTCCAGATTGTTATTTGTTGATTTATTTGTGCTGTCTTTATCTATGCCTCCATTTTCATGCTTTTCTGTGAGTCACCCCTGCGAATCTAGTTTAAATAGATGCAACCTGTCCCACTGTCAACAGATTGCAGCAGATTCTCTGAGAAAACTGCTGCCCCCTTTCCACTAAGATGGAGGCCATCTCTCATGTACATATCTTCCCTCCCAACAAAGTATCCCCATAAATCTGTGAATCCCACCCCCTCTTCTTCACACATCTGCTCAGCTAGTGCATTGATCGCCATCCTCTTGCAGTTTCTATAAGTTGCCCCCTTCCTCCCATTACTGGCAAAATTCCTGACAAAATAACCTGTTCGACTCTCGTCTTCTTTAGCTTCCTCACTAACTGTCTATACTTCTGTACTATCGCAGTTGTTCCCTCCCTGTCTGCATTATTTGTTCCTACATGTACCAGTATAGACCCCCCCTTGCCATGTCCCAATACCTTCTCTACCCTGTCAGTTACATGTTCAATCCTAGCCCCCGGTAAACAAACAACGATGTCCTTCCCCTCGCTCAGTGTCTTGTCCGTCTTTCTCATAATGGAGTCATCCATAAACACCCTCTCTTTCCTCATTGCCCCCTCAATCACTGCCTTAGAATAGCTCCTTCTTCGGTTTGCATCTGTCTGTTTGTTGTCTTTCCCCCCTGCCGTCTTCTCTCCTGTCACATTCTTTTCCGATCCATTCTTTCCTGTCGCTTTTTCTCTTGTCACCTTTCCTCCTGTCAGCGTCCCTTTTATCGACTTCTCTTCTATCACATTTGCTCTCACTTCCCTTCGTCCCTTCTTCTTTCGTCCCGTCTCATTTTCCTCTCTCCTCTCCCGTTCCATCTTCCCTCCCTCCTTCTCTACAGTCACTTTCTTCCCTGTCACCTTCACGCTTGTCACGTTTTCTGTTGTCGATATTCCAATTTCTTCCCCTCCAATCACCTTCTCTCCTCTCAATCTCCTTTCCTCAGTTTTCTTGCCACTGCTATTCTCCTTCAATCTTGCAGTATCCTCACCTCTCTCCCTGTCTTCTCTCTCCGTTCGACCTGCCTCCTTGCTAATTCCCATCTCCATTCCCTTCACAATATCTGTCAACCTAACTATCTCCTTCTGCAAACACTCCACCTTCCAACATCCAATGCACTGAAAGGTGAATCCTTCCTCCATGGTTTCTGCCCATGACTTTCCACACCCGGACGATGCAAAATCTACCCAGCTGTAGCAGTGATCGCACACCAAGTGTCGCTTTGCCTTGACTTTCAGCTTGCAAGGCGCCATATCCCGATCAGAATTTATTTAATAACTTAACTAACTTAGTCTTTATAAAGACTGTTTCCTGTGTACTACAGCACACTTTAGGTTACAAATTTCAATTACACAGCCGACTATTTATCCTAATACGAACGATAACATCACCGGTAGTGACCTAATTTAAATACAATCAATTACATTATGTTAGGCTGCTTTATTTATTTAGGTTACGCCGCCCGACTATCGCCCTTGCTTAATTTTAACAACAATGCTACCTAACCAAAATATATAGCAAGTACTGGCTTACACATATATTATCTTGTGTAAGTAGTTTGATGGTTGTTACTTTATCTCCTATATATTCTACCACATAATCAGGTTTGTTAAATCTTGTTTACAAGTTATCGAAGGCTAAGCCGCCTAACTGAGTTACCCTATTATCACTCACTATACTAAGGTGTTCTAAAATACTTTAACTAACTAACTTTAAGCACAAATGCTACTCAATATATGTTTATTGCAACTTTATGAATGATATTAAGGCAAAAATAATACTTATCAATCAGTAATTCCACTTGTTTATCCACTTTTTACACCACCAATTTCTACGATCAATCTCCGCCAAATATAGCCTCGAACTTGATGGATGGTCTATAGATAGCTCTTTCGTTTGCCAGTCTCCCACTCGCCAGACGTTTGCTCCCATCCAGTCCTCTATGTCCTTCTCCCATTGTCTCCTAGGTCTTCCTTTGCTTCTGCTCCCTTCCACATGTCCTTCCATTATTAGTCTCTCTAGAGATTGAAGCCGTTTGACATGGCCGAAATAACTTAGTTTATGTTTCTTTACAAAGTTCAATAAAATCCTGGGTATAACTCCAATCTCATCTGCGATGGATTCGTTAGTTCTACGTTCAGTCCACGAAAATCTTTCTATAACACTTGTTTTCAAATGTATTGATACTAGGCCATGGGCCATATATGCCCCTCGTGCACCCCCCCTCCCCACAACTCTACCAACCCATGTTTTTTTAAGCTTTTGGATTCCTTGAAGATGATTTCAAGTGGTAACAGTGAAAAAGTTGGGTCTCACTACCCATTTCCAACCAATCTTGGCTTGTACTCTGAAATATCATATTTCTCATCAATGTCGCGTGGTATTTAATCACCCACACCACAATTGTCATTGTATAGTCAAATATGTCTCAATAACCCTAACCTAACCCTAACCCTAACCCTAACCCTAACCCTAACCCTAACCCTAACCCTAACCCTAACCCTAACCCTAACCCTAACCCTAAACCTAACCCTAACCCTAACCCTAACCCTAATTTAAACTTGAAGGTTTTCATCTGCTGATCATCATAATAGCATTCAATAAATATCTACTGTTATGGCATGTGCCCTAATTAACATAGAATAACTATACCCCATTCTCACTCGTGACCTCATAGATGACATCAATATTTTTGTCAAATATATCAATTTCATTTGATTCTATGGCTTCTTTAAGGTCAAAATAATAATGCATGACACTCTGCAGCATCATATCTTTCATTTGATACAAGAATTGTCTTTCTGTCATTACAAATGGATTAGATATGATGCTTCAAAGATAACAGTAGTGTCGCGGATCAAGAGGCGTAACCCAGGGCACTTTTTATTATTACACACTGTACTCCATCAGCAATGGATTGTCTAGAATGTAATGAAGAAGTGACCATAATATTGTTGTTTTATAAGTCATTTACCTTCTTGTGGAGTATGTAGGTACATGTTTGCAGTTGGAATACTAGTTTTCTTACATGTTTCATCATGGTATGCGGAGATCACAAGGTTGTATCCCATGTTATATTATTTAAGTTTCATATGATATTATTTATGTCTCATGTTATATTATTTAAGTTTCAACTGGAGCTTATACGAATACCTCAGGTCAACTTCACAGATATCGATATGTTAAAATGTGATTTAAGTTGGGTAATGATAAATTAGAAGCTTTACCTGCTTTGACCTGCTGATATTGCATACCTACCTTTGTATGTATTTACCATTAAAACGAAAACGAACAAGTGATCAAACTGTCGAACCTACGTGTATAGTTCACGTAAATGGCTTAAAATATGGAGAATTTCAACTCATGTCTGCTATGCAGGGTGCAGAGACGAAGTTGGCAAAATTGCAGGAGATCAAAGAGAAAAGACTTTCAGAACATCCTACTTCAACCCACAGGATGGAAGACACGTGCAAGCTCATCCCCAACACAGTGATGGAATATCATGGCTTCCATTGGGAATGCTACAAACGATTCATCATGAATATGGACAGGCTGACGTTCACCTCATCACCACCATCTGATGCATCCACACCCCAAAGTACGAGCCACATAACTTCCACAGAAAATGATAAAATCATCTTCAAGTTGGACTGTATTTTCTGTGGATCAGAGGGTCGTAAGACGGTAAAAGTGAAAGACACATGGAGCAGTCAAGGCATGAGTCAGTTTGAATTTGATGAATGTAAGACTGTGGCAACGATGGCAGAAATAAAACAGGATGAGAAGTTCCTCACAAAAATACGATATGTTTGCTTGTGAAGCCAAGTTCCACATGAATTGCCGCATGAACTATATGCAAAAACCAGAGAAATGGCGAAGTACAGATGAAGAGGCACGTTTTAACCAGTTCAACTTGATGGAAGCCCATGAAAAGGGATTTGACATAGTCTGTTGCATGGTGGAGAAGGATGTCCTGCATGATCGGAAGGTGGTGAAATTGGCTGACCTGCAACAAGTGTACATACCCAGCCTAAAGAATACAGAGCATAGTAATCCTGAGTGAGAAATTAAAACTCAAACTTGAAACCCATGAACCCTTCAAAAGCAGACTATCCTTCTGCGAGATGGGGAAGTTCCAGTCAAGCGTAGTCTATGTTTCACAGATTGACATCAACACAGCCGTTAAATATGCCTTTCAGTTGGGATCAACTGATGTTATCAAGACCACTGGTACATATCTTCGACATATTATCCAGGATGGGTTTGCTGAAGCCCCTGATCTTAAATGGCCACCAACTACCCGTGATTGTAACAGAATTGACACTATCGTATCAGACACACTAACACATTTGTTATGTTATGTCATAACTGGGATGGCAGCTCCCACATCATCCCGCACAGAGAGACTTGTTCTGTCAATTGGTCAGGACATCTGCCGGGCAACAACCAATGGATCGTGGAAGCTCCAAAACACATCTTCATATGTTCAAATGTGAAAAACTTCTCCTGAATAGAATGGGACACTGTGAAAGCTACTCCTTTTCATTGGAGCTGGAGACAGCGCTAGCTGAACCTGTTATGCAGTCGTCCACTCTTCTCTCCAAACAGATTGTCAGGTCACCACCAGGACCAACGGTATTCCATTCATAATTTTATAATTTCGAACAGCTTCTGAATGATCTCACAAGAAAAGAATAGGATTAGTTCACACAGCTCATGGCATCATGTTACAGGAAGTTGGCAGTGGTGATCAATCTGCAGAATCTCGTGACTGTCCTGAGATACCATCTCAAACAAGGAAAAAGGAGAGGTCGCTGAACCTGAAGTAGTCGGCCACACTAGAGAGAAGCTGATTCTGACAGGAGAGGCAACCAAGAGGCCACCTGATTGGAAATCATCCTTGTCCAATGGTAAAAACAAGTGTCAGTTCTTCAAACTGCTTCTGAAGCTGTGGCAGAGTGATGGATACGCATCAAAACTGCATGGAAGACCAATGATCTTCATATATGAGGAGAATGCCACTCTGCTGACTTCCAATGATGGCCGGACGACAGTAACCCATGAACTGCCCCTTCTGAAGTCATCACAAGAAACTGACTCAAGAGTTATTCTCTATGTTATTTATTCGAGGAGTAGGAATTACCGATTCGTTCGTGTGAAGAGCCCATATTCAAACATCTTCTTCGTTCTTCTGCACTATGCTGCATCAATTGGAGGCATCACCATCTTGTTTGACACTGGTGTAGGAAATAAGCAAAGATTGCTTGATGTCAGCAAACTAGGAGTTGATCTCGGCGAAGACAAATGTACGACTCTGATGGTTCTGTATGCTTTCAGTAGATGTGACAGCACTAGTGCTTTCCGATGGATTGGCAAACTCAAACCAGTAAAACCTCTACTGGATATTCCTAAATACATTCATGTACTCAAGAAGCTGGGAGATACGTGGGACCTACCTAAAGAAAGGATTAATGAGCTGACTTCAGGCTAATTCGTATCAATGAGCTGTGTGCCAAGGATAACCATGTTATTCCTTCAGTTGATATTGACATGGCCAATCTACCATCATGCAATCGCAGTCTCACCCAGCATGTCAGAAGAGTCAACTATCAAGTTTTCATATGGAAGAGTGCACATATTCCTGAGCCTGACGTCCCCAAGGTGAGCAGAAACCATGGCTGGAACATCAGTAATGGAAGCATTGAGCCACTCTGGTATGATGAAGATGTGCTGCCACTTGAACTGGCTGATATAGCTCAGGTAGACCCCGACCACACTGATAGTGATAACGAGTCTGACATGGACATGTCTGATGGGATGGAACAGTATGCTGACAGTGACAGTGATCATGACTGAACATCAAAATGTGACTAAGTGGCTATCAATGTTTGGCAAGTGTCCGTACATCAACCTAGATGTTGTATGTCATTGCATACAATTAAGATGTGAATAACTCTTTGGCATCTAACTACATTTTGTTTTATCAATGGCTAGCATTTAAATGAATGTCATACATACGTAATTCGCCTTAAACTGAATTATCATATTTTGAGATATTGGCTTTCGATTTTTCTGTACTTTTGACATTTGTCACATCTTAATTCACGAGTTTTGGACACCACATTAAGCTAATGTACATGTACATTATATGAAATATGTAGTGCTTTGTTTTATGCATCTGAAGTTAATATGGCGTAAATGTATACCTGAAAACACACACATAATCTAGACAGTTTTGACGTGTATGTCATCCATATCCATGGTTATCTTTGCTTTCGCCACTTGATCGGCGACACTATGGTTATCTTTGAAGCATCATATCTAATCCATTTGTAATGGCAGAAAGACAATTCTGGTATCAAATGAAAGATATGATGCTGCGGAGTGTCAAGCATTATTATTGTGATCTTAAAGAGGCCACAGGATCAAAGGAAATTGATATATTTGACAACAATAATGATGTCATCTATGCGGTCATGAGTGAGAATGGGATATAGTTATTCTATGTTAATTAGGGCACATGCCATAATAGTAGATATATATTGAATGCTATTATAATGATCAGCAGATGAAAACCTTCAAGTTAACATATTACAAGTACGTATTGAGACACATATGACTACACAATGACGATTGTGGTGTGGGTGATTAAATACCACGCGACGTTGATGAGAAATACGATATTTCAGGGTACCATCCAAGATAGGTTGGAAATGAGTAGTGAGAACCAACTTTTTCACTGTTACCACTTGAAATCATCTTCAAGAGACCCCAAAGCTTAAAAAAACATGGGTTGGTAGAGGTGTGGGGGGTGCACGAGGGGCATATCAGGCCCATGGCCTATACGTTTAGTAATGTTCTTATTAAGAGTCCAGGTTTCACATCCATACGTAACAGTTGGAAATGTGCAGACTCGGATAATTCGTAGTTTCATATCTTTGTTCGTTGCTTTCCATAGCTTCTTCATCTCCGTCAACTTTTTACTCGCCATTGCCAACCTCCGCTTGATCTCTTTCGTCCTAACTCCATCCGCTTCTATCAGTGACCCCATATATTCAAAACTTTCCACCCTTTCTATTTCCTCACCATCTACTATGACTTCTGATGGTTATCGACATCCCTTCACATCTCTTGTGTAGCCAATAAAATAGCGAAATTCTTGTTCTAACCAACCCAACGCGAAGACTGTGGAAAACCTGCTGTCTACACCCTGGGTATATCTGCCCCAGTTTTTGTGTGAAATGTAGGCCTAATGTATGAAACTACCAAGGCGAAAGTCTCTTCGGTTGTTGTTGTTGTTGTTGATGTTGTTGTTATTGTTGTTATTGATGCTGTTGTTAATGTTGTTGTTGCTGCTGTTGTTGTTGGTGTTGTTGGTGTTGTTGGTGTTGTTGCCGTTGTTGTTGTTATCGTTGTTGCTGCTGTTGTTGTTGTTGTTTTCGTTGTCGTTGTCGTTGATGAAGCTGTTGCTGTTGCTGTTGTCGCTTTTGTCGTCGTTGTTGTTGTAGTTTTGTTGTTGTTGTTGGTGGTGGTGGTGGTGTTGTTTTTGTTGCGGCGAAGGTTACAATCGGCTCTGGAAAATTTAAGCGGCAACAACAGAAGCTGCAAGTTTGCGGGAATAAATGAGTCTGATAATAAATGGCGACAGAGATAAGGGAAGTACACAGCTTAGATGGGACGACTAGGTTTAGGGTTAGTTTTGGACAGACGCAGGTAGATAAAAATTGTTGAGAACTACTGTTTTTTTTAACTTATTGTATTAATTGTCTTCATGGCATTACATAAAAGACGTTGTTTTTAATGCCCACTGTAATGTGCAAATTACAGACAAAATTGCAATGTGTTTTATGAAGACGGCGCCAAGACGGTGCCGCCAAACAGCTAATGAAGAAGCTTGATGTTACGAGTTGTGAGTGAATATAAGCTACATCGGCATTGGTGTCTCTGTCTGTCTGTCTGTCTGTCTGTCTGTCTGTCTGTCTGTGTGTCTGTCTGTCTGTCTGTCTGTATGTCTGTATGTCTGTATGTCTGTCTGTCTGTCTGTATGTCTGTCAGTCTATCTATCTATCTCTCTCTCTCTCTCTCCCTCTCTCTCTCTCTCTCTCTCTCTCTCTCTTTCTCTCTCACTCTGGCTCTGTCTGTGTCTCTCTGTCTCTCTGTCTCTCTGTCTCTCTGTCTCTGTGTCTCTGTGTCTCTCTGTCTCTCTGTCTCTCTGTCTCTCTGTCTCTCTGTCTCGCTGTCTCTCTGTCTCTCTGTCTCTCTGTCTCTCTGTCTCTCTGTCTCTCTGTCTCTCTGTCTCTCTGTCTCTCTGTCTCTCTGTCTCTCTGTATCTCTGTCTCTCTGTCTCTCTGTCTCTGTGTCTCTCTGTCCCTCTGTCCCTCTGTCCCTCTGTCCCTCTGTCCCTCTGTCTCTCTGTCTCTCTGTCTCTCTCTCTGTTTCTCTCTCTCTCTATGCCTGGGTCTGCGTCTCTCTCTTTCTCTTCTCTCTCTTCAATTTCTCTCTCTCACTCCACATTTTCTACTTCCCCTCTGTCACTCTCTGAGGTGTGAGGCGAAATATATTTAGTCTACAGCGTGTGGAAGCCCATATCACGATTTCAGGGCTACTTGTGTGGTATCAGCTGTTTGTTGATATATGTGTGTTTACTGGACATTGAATCTCTGACATCAGGGCAATTACTAACTGTTTTGGTAAAGCAGCCCGTCGATTTGTAATACTAATCAGTCTATAAATGTTCAGCTCTGGATTATATCCCTTGATCACCAGGCCCACACGAGTAACAAGCACGACTGCTAGTATAATAGATAACATTTTCTGTTCTGAACTGTGTAGAAACAAAATGTGCGGCATTGTTTTAAGCGATGCTACAGACCATATGCCAATTTTCGTCCTGTGTGACAACAGCACTTATGCGGTTATTAACGATGATCCAACATATAAATATAACAGAACGTTAGATGAGGACTCATTAAACAAATTGAAGCACGATTTAAATTATGCAAACTGGGACACTGTAATGAACGAGTCAAACCCTGATTTAGCATTCTCGCGCTTTATGCAAATACTAAATAATACTTATAACGATGCCTGTCCTGTAAAAACTACAACGTATTCAGGAGAGACAAAAAAGAATGATAAACCTTAGTTATCAAGAGGGCTAAAAAAACGCTTGCATAAAGAAGAATAACATGTACTTAGCGTTTCTAAAAAATAGGACAGAATTAACAGAAATCCGCTACAAAAATTACAAAAATAAGTTAACAAAATTATTACGTCTAGAAAAGAAAAAATATTACAGAAAAAAACTCGACGATTGTAAGACTAATATAAGGGCAACTTGGAAAACTCTTAACAGCATAATAGGTAAAAGAAAATCTGATACCACATATTTGAAAAAGTTTCATGTTGGCGATAACATAGTAGTATTAGAAAATAAAGAAATAGCTAATCATTTTAACAATTTCTTCGTCGATATAGGTACTAAATTATCCAACCTCATAGAACCCTGCCCGGGAACAAAGCCAACCGACTTTGTAAAACGTACTGTATCACAATCAATGTATATGTCCCCCGTTACTGAGCAAGAAGTACTCGAAATTGTGTCTGGATGCAAAAGTAAAACTTCATACGGACCTGATGAAATCAGCATGAAAACAGTTAAGCATGTAATAAAGCAAATTGTACAACCGCTAATCCACATTTTTAACAGATCTTTGATCAGCGGATCATTTCCAAATGATATGAAATTAGCAAAAGTCATTCCTATATTTAAGTCAGGAGATCGTTTTCAGTTTTCTAATTATAGACCTATATCTCTCTTATCCCAATTTTCAAAAATACTTGAAAAAATATTCAACAAAAGGCTAAGGTCTTTCATTGAAACACAACACATATTGACAGATGGGCAGTATGGCTTCAGAAGTAATCACTCAACTTCACTAGCTTTAACAGAATTTGTCGAAAAAATTACATCCGCAATGGATAAATGCCAAAGCACGATTGGGGTCTTTATCGACCTAAAAAAAGCCTTTGACACTGTTGACCACAACATACTGCTAAGTAAACTGCAATGCTACGGAATCAGGGGTCTGGCTCTGGCCTGGATAAAAAGCTACTTAACCAACCGTAGACAATATGTATGCTATAACAACAGTAACTCAGAACAAAAGGAAATCAAGTGTGGAGTCCCGCAAGGTTCAATCCTTGGCCCGTTATTATTTATTCTGTACATAAATGACATGTGTGAAGTCTCAAAATTGCTTGACATTATTTTGTTTGCTGATGATACAAACATTTTTTATTCCGCTAGTAACACAGCTGAAGTAAGCACTGTTATTAACAACGAACTAAAAAAACTAGACCTGTGGTTTCGAGCGAACAAATTATCACTTAATGTGAACAAAACACATTTTATAATGTTCAACAATAAAAAGCAACCTAGAACAGGTGTGAATATAGTTTTGAATGGGAAAAACATTGAGCAGGTATCATATACTAAATTCCTTGGAGTAACCATTGACGAAAACGTAACATGGAGAGAACACATAAAAATGGTTGAATCAAAAGTATCAAAAAACGTAGCAGTTTTGTATAAAACTAGGCATGTTCTTGATTGTCAAGCGTTACACACATTATATAATTCACTTGTTGAACCACATATGTCATATTGCTGTGAGATCTGGGGAAATACTTATCAATCTAGACTTAGAAAACTATTTATGTTACAGAAAAAAGCTATACGGATTATTTATAATCTTAATTATCATGATCATACATCTGTATTTTTCCATCTCTCAAACATGCTTAAATTTCATGATTTAGTTAAATACAAGACTATGATCATACTTTATAAAGCAAACAACCATTCTTTAAATGGTCGTGTTCAAGCATTATTTGAACCAACCGCAGCTATCCACATACATGATACAAGACAAAGCAAACTGTTCTATGTTAAAAAGACAAACACCACCCTCCGACTGCTGTCAATCACCGTCAAGGGTATAAAAACGTGGAACAATTTACCAAATAAATTGACTCAGCTTCCAAGTTTAACACAATTTAAAAAAGCAATCAAGTTGTCATTACTTTCTACATATTTGTGAATTGTTAATTGAAGGTGACGTTTTGTTAAACCCATGAAATAGTAACACAAGCACTATAGTAAACAGTCTATAAAATTATATGAGTTGTGAATATTATTTTGTGATTTATTTATAATTCCTGTTGTATTTATTCAGTTTTCATAGTTCGAGTAGGGCATAGCAACACATAAGTCTATGACTTCAGCTATGTCCTTTCAGCAGCAGCAGCAGCAAACCATACTGTGCATGTATTATGTTGTTGTTGTTGTTGAATAAACGTTCATTCATTCATTCATTCATAAAACTCAGAAGTAATGTTTCAACCAACATTTAGAACCCTTCATGTACAAAGATACATATTAATCGATAACGTCGCATGGGATGTTGTAGAGAAATTCCATATTCAGACGAATGCAGCGAAGAATGACCAACCTACGACCACTTATGACTGTGCCATTTATGGTCGTTTCACGCATCGACGAACACAGTGACCAAAGGCCGCACAACTGACTCTCGACTAAATCCGTCGGTTGAATCCATTCACATTGAACTTTGAATTTAGTCGGCTTCCTTGACACTTCAAACAACAATTAGACGAAACGTTCAGGGACGTTCTGAAATACAATTCTTGGTTGCCGGATTCGTCCACCTCCTTAGACAATTCAACCTGATATAACGGTAAGATGTTGTCTGTACTCGACAGGTGATGACATATTTACATACGTCGATATATCAGCATATCAGTTGGTCTTCCCGGCGTTGTAAGGGAGAAAAGACAACCATTTATATATGTCCGATTTACAGACGTGGTTGTGTCTGTGTGTTCTAAGCTTTTTCATTGGGTAATGACTGACAGCGGTGGTTGTGTCTATGTGTTATCAGCTTTTTCATTGGGTAATGACCGACAGCGGTGGTTGTGTCTGTGTGTTATCAGCTTTTTCATTGTAGAAACTAAAGCGAGAACAAGACACGCCAGTGTTGCAGGAACTCGTCGGGTAACACCGCCGCAGTACTCAAAAGCTCCAGTTGTGTCCACGGGTAACACTTCCGGTATTTTTTTAAGGGGAACACTGCCGATGTGTCCACGGGTAACACTCCCGGTATTTCTACGGATAACACTATCGGTGTGCCCACGGGTAGCACTCCCGGTAGTTCTACGGATAGCACTCTCTGAGTGTCCACGGGTAAAAACTCTCGGTACTTCTACGGGTAACACTTTCGGTGAGTCCACGAGTAACACTACCGGTATTTTTACGGGTAACACTTCTGGTGTGTCCACGGGTAACACTCCCGGTATTTCTACGGATAACACTATCGGTGTGCCCACGGGTAGCACTCCCGGTAGTTCTACGGGTAGCACTCTCTGAGTGTCCACGGGTAAAAACTCCCGGTACTTCTACGGGTAACACTTTCGGTGAGTCCACGAGTAACACTACCGGTATTTTTACGGGTAACACTTCTGGTGTGTCCACGGGTAACACTCCCGGTATTTGTTAAGGGTAACACTTGCCGATGTAAAACTCCCAACATTTCTACTGGTATCCACGGCGGTATGGGCGTATGTAGTTTAAAATCAGGATTACTATAATACATTACATTACAATACCACTAAGTCTGGATGGACAACGGCGCCGACGTCGCATTGAGCGTTTTCGATAATATATAAGGTCTTTGTTTGAAATTATATGCGAATACGGCGTTATCGTGGTGAATGTATGGCCGCTGATCGGTGCAGATGTTAAACGTAATTAATAATTAGTTAGTACCTGATGGAGGATGGTGATTCAGAGGGCGTGTTGCGGCGCCGATTACAAGCGGCTCTGGAGAATTACAGCGGCAACAACAACAAAAGCTGCAAATTTGCGGGAATAAATTAGTATGAGAATCAATGGCGACAGAGAAAAGGGAAATCCACAGCTGAGATGGGTCTACTACGTTAAGTGCTAATTTTGGACAAGCGCAGGAAGATAAAAGTTGTTGAGAGAGACTAAACGCAATATTTGTAAATGCAATTTCTGCCAGCTTTGGAGGGTCAAGCGCACCTTATGGCCGGGCAACCAAGCACCTCTGGAATGAAGGTGGTGTACCTTTGAGCACACAAATCAAATCAAATCGGGGTGTCGACAGTGTTGTATGGATATGAAGCGTTGAACCCATATCGACGCCATACCAGAGACTTAGCGCAGTTCCAAATGCGCTGCCTACGACCGACTGCGATCATCAAATAGCAAGACATGGTGCCCAATACTGAGGTGCTGAACAAATGCGAAAAGTGTGGTGTCCAATTTCCCACGAAACGCGCACCATGACGACGGTTTGATCACATGGTTAGTGTGTGAGATTACAGTAAACGTAAGGCGCTCTTCCACGGTCAACTGAAGACTGTTTGGCGGTCACGAGGTTGGCAAAGAAACCGCAATAAGGACGTCCTGAAGGGAATGCTGAAGTTAAACTCCTGGTCCTTCCCCAACAACACATTGGAAGAGTCAAACAACAAGTCGCCCCCTCTGGCGTCACACATGCCCGACTGGTCTGTAAGATTGTGAATAGAAACCCTGACAACAGGTCAAAAACGAATGCAGCGAAGAACGGTCATCCTCCTTCGGGACCTATATGACCAGCTGTGACTGTGCTATTTATTGTCGCCATTGCGTTTCACGCATCGACGAACACAGTGAACAAAGGACGCACAGCTGACTCACGACTAAATCCGTCGGTCGTAGTCTAGTCCATTCAGATTGTACTTTGAATTTTTAATTATGGTGGATTACGTCGCTGAGTAACGACTGTCACTGTTGATAGTCAATCGGCTTCCATGACACTGTTGTTAGGGCTGGCGTTTTCAGATCGACAAACAACAATTAGACGAACGGTTCTGGGATGCATGTTCTGAAATACAATTCTTGGTTGCCGGTTTCGTTCTCCTGCTTAGACAATTCAACCAGATATAAAGGTAAGATATTATCTGTACTCGACAGGTGATGGAAGATTTACATACGACGATATATAAGCATATCAGTTGGTCTTCCCGGCGTTGTACGGGAGAAAAACAACCATTAATATATGTCCGATTAACAGCCGTCATTCTGTCTGTGTTATCAGCTTTTACATTGGGTAATGATTTACAGCGACTGCCTTCTGTGTCTCATCGTAAGATATTAATTTGCTAGCAATACCCTTGGGTCATGGGTGCATTGACGTATGTATTTGTTGTTGACCTGTCACCGTGCAGAATTGCTTATGTTTGCAGTATAACGCTGTTTTCGTTCACTTTTAAAGCAACGTAAGCAATGGTTATTCACCTGATATACGCTGGTGGTCTACTTTTTCTTGCTCCTTCCGCTAAGATATATATTATATACAAGGTATATTCGACACATGTTATTTTTGTGTATGTCAACGCGACGTTTAGTATAATGATATGAGGATGAAACAAAATTATGTTTCTCCACCTCTTGTAAATATTTTGGACATGTAATTTTCAGACACTTATCGGATGGGGCTGACATTCAAGCCAAAGTGAAACTTTTTATGCAAATAGTAACATGTTACATCACAAACTTCACATTTGCTCAACTGCTATAAAATAGACTATTTATTTTATTTTAGTAATATTCATTGTCACAAAGTGGTTTGAGTACAATTAGTCTGGCTCAACATTAAAGGGTAAACATTACACTAGGCAGGACTTCCATTGTATGGTGCTGTCATCCCTCGGATGCTTGAATATAAAATGTTACACTAGGGCAATCTTGCTACCAAAGCGAAAATCATACTATCGGCTGGCTAACAAATTCTATTCGATTAGTTATTATACTAATTTTATTAGTAGGACTACCACATTTAGTATGAGTAGAACAGGTTTAAACTAACTGATAATATGGTATTATAGCAAGTCTTTTTAATGACATTAGAAGAAGTTAGTAGCGTGAATTTGGAAGGTTGTTTATCGCTCCGGGCAGGTGCGAGTAAATGTTTCACTCCATATGTCTGAATGGAATATTTGCTTTACTAAAATAATGTATTAATTTGTGAACGTTAAGAGATGTTATTATGATCGTTATTACCGTCTCCATACAGGGTTTCTGATGATATTAAAGTTATATGTGATTGAGGTAATTACACAATATTCAGGAGTTGACCTCTGTGTGCCTATCATGCAAGAATGTTAAATTTTAACCCACGTTTTCATTGGGTAATGCTGACGTGACATATGGATCGAATGCCTTCTCGGAAAATGTGGTGGGGAATGTCCGTGTGCCACGATTGTTTGACTCGATGGCGACGTTTCAATTAGTATAGCGGTCGTTATGGCTTCACAAGCGTTGTAGTTTCAATGCGGTAATCCCGGTAATGTCTAATAGATCACCTTTAGCGATAACCTTCTGTGGTTTCATCGTAATAGATTAATTTGCTAGTATTAACCTTTGGTTAGCGCTCCATGGACGTCTCTATTTGGGGTGGACCAGTCACAGTGCAGAATTTATGATGTTGGCAATATAACGCTGTTTTCATTCACTTTTAAAGCAACATAAGCAATTTTTAACCACCTGATATAGGCTGATTCTCAGCTACTGCTTGCTACTTCCGTCACGATATACGTTATATACAAGATATATTCGACAGGTGTTATTTCTGCGGATGTCAAATCGACGTTTAGTATAATGTTGGTAAAACCTTGAAGATTCGCAGCAGATCATGGATGCTTAATTCTGTAGAAACTAAAGTGAGACTAGACCATGCCAGTGTTGCAGGAACTCCTCGGGTAACACTGCCGGAGTACTCAAGGGTGACGCTCCCGGTGTGTTCACGTGTAACACTCCCGGTATTTCTACGGGTAACACTCTCGTTGTGTCCACGGGTAACTCTCCCGGTATTTCTATAGGTATCCACGACGGTATGGGGGTATGTAGTTTAAAATCGGGATTAATATAATACATTACATTGCAATACAATGTAATGTAATACAATACAATGTAATGTAATACATACAATAATACAATATAATATACTATAATATAATGTGACAATGGCAGTCGTTCGTGGGAAACCATTAATGATAATATATGAAACATACATCTTACAGATTATATGGGGAATCTATACTTGTATTGGATCATCTTGGCGGCGCAAAGGTCTATCCTTCCATATAAAGGAACCTTCTGATTCCACTCTTCATCCGCAGTGCAGTGCCATTAAGTCTGGATGGACAACGAGACCGACGTCGCATTGAGCGTTTTCGATAATATATAAGGTGTTTGTTTGAAATTGTATGCGTATACGGCGTTGTCATGGTGAATGTATGGCGGCTGATCGGCGCAGATGTTAAACATAATTAATAATTAGTTAGTACCTGATGAAATATGGGGATTCAGAGTTCGTGTTGCGGCGCCGGTTACATGCGGCTCTGGAGAATTACAGCGGCAACAACAACAAAAGCTGCAAGTTTGCGGGAATAAATGAGTCTGAGAATAAATGGCGACGGAGAAAACGGAAGTATTTGTATTGTATTGTATTTATTCAGATTCCAACAGGTCCAGTGGACCCAGTAACAGGCCTGATAACTGAAACAATACATAGTAAATAATAAAACAATAATAGAATAATAAAAACAATAAGAACAATAAGGACATAAAAAACCACACAACACTAACCTCAAATATATCAGGGAAACATCCGTTATACATATAAATGTTTTTGAATTGAGGATCTAAAGGTTTCAGCTGCTGAGAATATATCACAAGTTGGATCACTTAAATACAATGTGTTGAAAGTAGTCATACATCTATTCAAAACACAGTGTTAACTAATGTTGAATCTGCTATTGGAAACTCTAAAAGGGATGTAGTTTCGTAGAGATCGTGAAGGACAATGACATTGGATAGCCCCTACCAGATACGACGAGTCTAGTTGGGATTGCACACACTTGTGTAAAACATAAGATATGTAACTTGCCTACGATGTTGAAGGGAAGGTAGTCTAAAATGATGGCAAAGCTCAGGATAACTGTCAGAGGAGTACTGTATTTTGGATTTGTAACAAAGATATTTTATGAATTTTTTGGAATTCGTTCGATTTTGTTAATGAACGTACGTTGCCAGGGATTCCACATAACAATGCAATACTCCAACTGGCTTCAGACTATAGACATATACAAGTATAGCAAAGCAAGTACATCGGTAAATGTTGTGCAAACCCGCTTAATAAAACCATTCATCTAAAAAAACTTTACAAACACAACGATTAATATGATCCTTAAAAGTCAATGTGATACCGCGATCTTTGTGAGCGGTGACCTTGGGCAGAGACTGGCTTAAAATCGTGTACTCATAGGATATACGTTTTTCCATTTTGTTAGTGAATGACATTATGCAGCAATTCGCAACGTTAAGTTTAAGGTGCCATGTTTCACACCAAAGACATACACTGTCCAGATCCTTCTGCACCAACTGTCAATCGGTCACCGACGTAGTTTCTTTAAACAATTTGGAATCATCAGCATACAATGACATTTCACATGAATCAACATGATTAATGAGATCGTTAATATACGAAATAAACGGAAGTGGTCTAATTTGTGAACCTTGTGGTACACCAGACAACACCGGCTTCCAGTCAGATGTTTTGCCTTCGAAGACCACGCGTTGTTTTCGTTTGACAAGGTAAGCCTGCAACCACTCTATGCATTGCCCGGAATAACCATATGATCTAAGGTTGTTAATTAACAATGGGTGGCACACAGAATCAAAGGCTTTACTGAAGTCCAATTAAACAGAATCAACCTATTTCTTGTTGTCAATAGATTCAGAAATGGCGTTCAAGTAACAGGCTAGATTAGATGCTGTACTTCTATACCTCACAAATCCGTGTTGGATGCACATGCTCATACAATGAGTCGTATACGACTTTCTCAAAAACTTTGCTAAATAGCGGTAAGAGAGAGAGAGAGAGGTATTGTCACAAAATCGAGTGTAAGTATTAATACATTAATAAATTGGCGGTAACCGATTTGACATAGCAAGTTATAGGTTCAGGTGCACTAGGATTCGGAGTGAACGAGAGACATAACGTGACATCAGATATGTATGTACGAGAAGCCAACTGGCGTTCCCATTTAACACAACAACATAAACATATGCGGTTCAGTGATAGTTGGCCAACCGTTACTCTGCTATGACATTATATTTATAACACCATACATGGTACTCGACAAGTATGCATCCAAATACGAATTTACGTGGTAGACAATTTAAACAGCTTACATGAAGACGGGTATACACCGTTATAAAGTCTATGAGCTGTAACCAATGTCTCGTGATGTACGAATGTCAACGTTCGCCTCGGTCGCGTTCGGCGAAATGTCAGGATGAAAGTCGCTCGGCGTTCGGCGAACGAATTCACGTAAACGAAAGCAGGCGACTCGGGTGATAAAGTAGACGGTAGATTTGCCTTGTCGATCCCACGCGATACACCAGGCAACAACATGGAAACGATGTCACGACGTCGGCGATGTCGAGAAGGTCTGTCACGGATGCCTAGTTGACAGTCGCTAGCAGACGAAACGGTGGTGGCCTCGCATTCGAAGATCACGTCAAAACGTAATTGCAGACGGTTATCGCTCAATCTTCGTCAACACGTGAGAAGTGCAGCGTCTCACGACAAATCAGTACTGTTGAAATCGTAGAAGTATTTATCCCAGGCGTTGGGCGGACACACATTTTGGCCCAATTCCTGGAGACGAGAGTGCAACACTTTCTTCTGTTCAAATGTTCGTCTGGCCTCGAATGGCCGTCCTGCCCTCATTTAGCTTGATGGCCGGAAGTTACTCTGACCAATTACGACACTTAATACAAATTAAGTCGCTTCCGAAACCGTTCACACTTCGAACCAATCCATTCAACTCGCTGAATTAAAAATATATTTTGCCAGCTAAACGTTTGGCTATATAAGTGCCCATTCAATCTTTAACTAACGTGAATTACTTACATAATTAATATCATTGGATTCTCTGTATCGAGCCGGATACCACAATGTTCATCGTATATTCCAACTCTCACGAATTAATCCATAATTTTAATGAAACACGCACTCTATTCATAAGCTAGGTGTGACCCTAGTGTTTTTCACACCTACATTTCTGTAAACAACTATTATAAGTTCATAATATAATCTTCTTATAACCACAATATAAGTAGTTTGCAAGGTCACCATATTACCAGTCATGTTAAATAATTTCTACTAGTACCAAATTTGGTATACTTAACCGTACAATTAGCGGTGAACGCTAAAAATTTAATTAATTAAATCTGACTCGTCGGCAGTTAAAATGTTACAAGCCTTAATCGCCAGAGGGCACCAGCGTATACCTCAGCGACAATACATAGCAGAGATAGCAGCACCATCCCATCAACCATACTTTGTAAACAAAACCACTGTTCTAAAGCCTGAATAAATTCTATACAAACCACTTTGTGACATTACCCCGGCCTTTAAGAATTTAATCTGCGCCAATCTGCGTCAAATGTTTTCCTAATGTTGATATGTTTCGTCACACTTAATTAGCGTATTATACGCCCCACCTATTCTTTCAAGCGTGAACACTTCTCAAATTAGAGATCATCAAATACAAAAATTACACTTAGTGAGACAAGGCAGTGTCAACTGACAAATAGACCTACCTAAGTAATACCAATCAAACAGGAATTATGCTCCGGAAGGGAGGGTCGTATACAAGAGTACCTACACTGCTTACAGATTAACTAATCTATGCCGTACCCTACTTTCACAAACGAAACATTGTTAATGAAGTAACGTTTCTAGATAATCATTCAACGCTAACTCAGTCTGTCCGCTACAATACCCGCCTAGATTTCCTTGACATACTGCCGGCTAAGAAAATCTGCTCCTACATTCTCCTTTCCAGGAATAGCTTCTATCCGAAACCTGTAAGGTTGAAGTTTCAAGGCCCATCGAATTAACCTGGGATTTTATAATCAGGCCGTACGGAGGAAAGCTAACGGTTGACGATCCGTTTGAAGTACAAACAACTGGCCGTACAGATAGTTTGAGAACTTCTCGAGAGCCTATACGATAGCGAGACACTCCCGCTCGATCACAGCGTAGGCCATCTGGGCCGCAGACAACTTCTTGCTTGCATATGCTACCGGGAAATATTTTCCTTCATACTCCTGGAGCAATACAGCTCATACACCGGTATCGGATGCGTCCGTACGAAGCACAAAGGGGCGACAAAAAATCGGGGAGCTTCAGTATGGGGGCATTACACATCATAGCTTTCATTTCTATGAAGGCACGGTCGGCATCGGCCGACCAAATTACTCAGGTGGGCTGACCTTTCTTTGTAAGATTTGTCAAAGAGGTAGCTACCGTCGCGAAATTCGAAATGAATTTACGATAATACCTGGTTAACCCAAGAAAGGAACGAACTTGGGTGATTGTTCGAGGGATGGGAGCGTCCCGTATTCGCTCCACCTTATCTTCCTGTGTCATTAGTTTCCCTTCCCCTATTTGGTGACCCACGAAATCTCTCCTGGGGTACCCAAAACAATACTTTGGCGGTTTAACCGTGACCCCTGCCTCTCTGAGTCGAGTGAACCCCTGACGGAATACATTTAGGTGTTCTGGCCAAGTCTGTGTGTGGACCACGATGTCATCCACATAGTTGTCTATCCTATTTATGCCCAACAATAATTTCTTCATCATGCGACTGTATGTCGCGCCTGCATTAACTAATCCAAAAGGCATACGCAGGAACTGAAATAGGCCCGAGGGGGTAGAAAATGCTGTTTTCTCCCTATCGTTGGCGTTAATGATTATTTGCCAATAGCCTTTGGAACAATCCAGCTTGCTGAAAATACAGTCTTTGGTGAGAGAAGCAAATATTGCCTCGGGGTCAGGCATAGGTTCCGCATCGAATATAGTTGCGCAACTACATGACGATTTGTCCCATCTTTCTTTCGAACTAGTAGAAGGGGGAACAATAGGATGATACGGAGGGTTCGATCACCCCAAACTTAAGCATCTTATCCTCTTCCTCAACTTCCTCGGGCACTTTTGCATAAGGTATTGGATACCGCTTTACCCGAATAGGTTTAGTGGTGTCTAGTTTAATGGAATGTTCGGCTAAATTAGTACACCCTGGCTTATCAGAGAATACCTCATCAAATTCCTCAAACAGTTGTCCTATGTGTCCTACTTTCAACTTGCTATGTCCTGATGCTAGGGATACATCCTTGCCACTCTCTACTCGTCCTTCTAGTAAAGGTTGAACCTCCAATGAGGGATCATCCTGAGGATTGAGGATGGCGGTAATTGCTGCGGCATACTCAGTCCTAGCTACGTACTCCTTTAGCATGTTCACGTGGAATAGTTGTTTCCTACTCGGATTTGATAATCGTTGATCCTATCTTCTTAACTATTTCGTAGAGGCCCTTCCACTGCATAAGTAGTTTGTTGTGGTCAGTCGGCAACAGAACTAATACTTGGTGCCCTACTTCAGGGGTGCGTTCTTTTGACTTCTTGTCAAAATGCTTCTTGTATCGTACTTGGGACGAAAACAAGTGGTCCCTTGCCATTTTACATGTATCTTCGATACGATTTCTTAACTCTAGCACGTACTGGTACGTTACCCTGATCTCACTATCAGGGGGTCATCCTCCCGTAACTCTTTCAAGATTGCCATGGGCCCCCTGACTGTTCTTCCGGACAGTAGTTTGAACGGGAAGAAACGGGTACTCTCCTGAGGAGTTTTTCGGTATGTGAAGAGCAGAGGTTCAATGTACTGATCCCAATCTCGGGGTCGCTCGGCACACATCCTAACTAACATCTTCTTTAGCGTACCATTGAACCTCTCGACAAGACCGTTATCCATCGGGTGATACCGGGTGGAGTGCACTTGATATATCGACATCAGACGGGCTATCTCTCTCATCAAACCTGACACAAATTGCGGTCCGTTATCACTTACGATCTCGCGAGGGAAACCTACCCGGGAGAATATCGACAATAGCGCCTCTACTATAGCCTCGGTCGTGGTGGAAATTAGGGGGACTGCTTCTGAGAACCGGGTGGCACAGTCAACTATCGTTAACACCCATCTATGGTGTTTATCCGTTGGGGGAGATAAGGAGCCTATCAGGTCGATAGCTACTTTCTCGAAGGGCATAAGTTCCACCGGGGCGACCTTTACTTTACCCTTATGGACCGTTCTCTGACACATGTCACAACACTGACAGTACCTGGTTATGTTTCCGAAAATTCCTGGCCAAAAGAAATTCCTCAGGATACGGTCAGAGGTTCTTTTGACACCTAGGTGACCTGCCAATATAGCTTCATGGCCCAAGCATAGAATTTGCTTTCGATATTCTGAGGGGACCACAAGCTGATTCCACTCTTCCAGACCTTCTCTCCGTTGAAAATGCCTGTATAGCAAATCCCCTTTCATTAAGTAGTGACTCGATTAAGTGTCTTCATCCTGAGGACACCTGACTTTGGCATAACATGCCTTCAAAGTAGGGTCCTTCTGCTGTGCCAGCCGGAAAGCTTCCGCTGAAATGTTTACATTCTCTACCTCGGGCACGCGTAGGGGGAGTCGATCTTTGTTTCGTTGTGCAGCCTGATTACGAGTTTCTACCACTCTTGCTACAACATCTTCAGGATCTATATGTTTAGTCTCCTGCACCTCAGCAACCTTACAGGGCACGTAGACAGTTTTTCCCTGGATCTACGTGGTCGGGACATGACTCCATTTCTCCATGGATATTGGCGTGAACTCCTGTCACATTGCCAATGATCACGTCGCAAATAGGATTGTCGACACAGAGTACCTCAGTTTCACCGGTAAACATTGGTGACTCTATGTAGCACCGCGCTACGGGGACTGATATGGTTGAACGGTCTAGCATGACAAGGATCTTCTTATGTTTAGTTAATTGATCTGGATTAACTAGATCTCTCTTAACTACAATCCCACTACATCCTGTGTCTTTTAGAACCTCAACTGGTTCCTCATTCAGTCTGCCATGCATCACTGGTAAGTTAAGGTAGGTGTGATTACACACACATCCTACAACTGAGATCTTACACCCACAGTTCATAGTTGCTTCGTCGCTACAAATGTGGTCAACCTTCTCGACTGCAATAACACAATTGCCGGCCTCGTGTTGGGGACAAGGCTTCCCTGGGGAGAACTGGCGGGGTTTACCCGTAGGGCAATTTACAGCCCTACGACCTGGTTGTGAACAAAAGAAACATCTCATAGGCTCACGAATGGGTGTGACGCTAAGTCTCTTATATTCGGAATACTTATTGGGGCGAAACAGTGACTTTCCCTCTTCTCTTCGACCACCCCTAGGATGGGAGTTGTCGCGT
This sequence comes from Escarpia spicata, assembly GCA_963995525.1. NCBI lineage: Eukaryota > Metazoa > Annelida > Polychaeta > Sabellida > Siboglinidae > Escarpia > Escarpia spicata. The sequence continues at coordinate 16,550,498 of OZ023207.1, read as the reverse complement.
GTATCATTCTCTTTATGGATTTCCTTAAGTCCTGCGGCCATACATGACGCATAATATATGTCCGCTAGTTCCTTCACTGCCTCCATGCTCGAGGGTGAACGCTCCCTAATGAATATGGCTAACTTACAAGGACACGAATGCAAAAATTGATCCCGCAAAACTAAGTTCCTCAATTCTTCATAGGATTCGTGAATTCCTGTTGATCTGATCCACTGGCTCAGGTTATGGTCTAATTTACCAATATACTGGGCTGCAGTCTCATCTACCCCTTTTACTCGTAAAAAATATTCGCCGGTAATCTTCGGCTGTTAGCTGAAATTTTGCTAAAAGGGTCTGCTTAAGTTTAGCATAATCTTGCATGTCATCCCTAGGAAGACGAGAATACACATCTAACGCACGACCCGTTAGAAGACTGCTTAGTCCTAATGCGAAGTCCTCTCTCTTCCACTCTGCTTTCTCAGCATAGCGCTCAACACGAGTCAAATAAGCATCGATATTATCGTCTGCTTCCCTAAACTCGGGAAGTTTGGGCATCTTCCTTCCTAATCGGTAATTATCTAGGCTTCGATTAGACGCATCCAACACCTCGCTGGTGCTCTAGCGCTCTCTCCTCGCGCACTATCTCCTCCTTGACGCGCTGACGCTCAAGCGCTCTCTCATCACGCTCTATCTTGGCTATCTCTTTAGCCTGCTGTTGCTCCTATTCATGTCGAACACAATCTAGGAGCTCAGTTCCTTCTAAATTCAACTTCTCGCCTATCTCCATAAGCTGTTGAAATTCCATAGTGTATTCCTATTACTAGCTATCTAGGTAATATCTATGGAAACTCTCTGGAGGGGCTTATCTATCCACCTCTAATAATCGAGTCAAACGCTGACAACAAATAACTAGGGTCACTCTGGACCTCCTAGATATGCAACTAATTCACTATGCGGGCTGCACGAAAATACTCGCATTCGAAGTTCACGTCAAAACGGACGGAATTGCAGACGAGTATCGCTCAATCTTCTTCAACACGTGAGAAGTGCAGCGTCTCACAACTAATCAGTACTGTTGAAATCGTAGAAGTATTTACCACAGGCGTTGGGCGGACACACATTTCGGCCCAATTCCTGGAGACGAGAGTGCAACACTTTCTTCTGCTCAAATGATCGTCTGGCCTCGAATGGCCGTCCTGCCCTAATATAGCTTGATGGCCGGAAGTTAGTCTGACCAATTACGACACTTAATACAAATTAATGTCGCTTCAGAAACCGGCTCCCGAAACCGTTCACACTTCGAACCAATCCATTCAACTCGCTGAGTTTAAAATATATTTTGCCAGCTAAACGTTTGGCTATATAAGTGCTCATTCAATCTTTAACTAACGTGAATTACTTACATAATTAATATCACTGGGTTCCCTGTATCGGATACCACAATGTTGACTTGTCGGCAGTTAAAACGTTACACGCCTTAATCGCCAGAGGGCACCAGCGTTTTACATTAGTTTGCTTTTGGCAACACTGAATAAACGGTTGGTGTTTTATTTGACGGACTTTTCAATTTCCGATATTTAGTAACAATACCTTTCTCTCTTAAGTTTCTTAAAAGAGGTTCGTAGTTCAGAAAATACTTGGTAATTAGATAACAAATGTGAGCGTTTCCATGCTTTGTGTGCGGTGTCTTTCTCGTTCAAAGTTGCGATCATATCGTCATCATACCATACTGGATATTTATGTCCACGGATGCATGTACGAGGAACGCATTCGTTTATGGCAGCATACAAAATGTCATAAAATATATCAAAACTGTCGTCAATGTCAGTACTGTCCGTGAGAAATTACCGCGGGATACAAGACAATAAGTGTCTTAGGTGACTAAAGTCCGCTTTGCGATAGTTATAAACAAAAGGTTTAGCGGGTTCCTGCTTTTGTCGGTTGGCACAATTCACAATGTAAGGCGTCGTGTGTGGATTTCACCGCCTTGTCTATTTTCTTAACATTACACTCTGCACCATGCACAAATACGAGATCTAGTGTGTGTTCGTTGCATGTGTGGTCAGCGTTACACTCCACAAGGCTGTATTCAGATAACATTTCAACACACAGTGCGGACTGTGGATAGGTCCACGAATGGGACATGATGTCTATTGTGTTGTTTGACGGTGTCCATTGAATGTCTGGACGATTGAAAATTGGGTTGGGCTAGGTCCGGGGTTGGGATTTACATCCCCACTCAGCATAAGCAGAATCGGCAGAAGAACCATCAAGATGAAACCGGCCGTCACGCGTCTGTGACACGGTTGACGCATGTCACCGCCGTGATGGAGACCCGACGACATGCGCATTCAAAGATTAATGCAGCGAATAATGGTCAATCTCCGTCGGGACCTACGTTCCTCCTATCACTGTGTCATTGATGGTCGCCAATACGTTTCACGCATCGACGAACACAATTACCAAAGGACGCAAAACTGACTCACGACTAAATCCGTCGGTCGGTTGTCTAGTCCATTCAGATTGTACTTTGAATTATTCATTATGGTGGATTACGACTGTCACTGTTGATAGTCTGTCTGCTTCCATGACACTGCAGTCAGGACTGGCGATTTCAGATCGACAAAGAACAATTAGACGAAAACGTCAGGTACGCATGTTCTGAAATACAATTCTTTGTTGCCGGTTTCGTTCTCCTGCTTAGACAATTCAACTGAATATAAAGGTAACATATTGTCTGTACTCGACAGATGATGGAAGAGTTACATACGATATATTAGCAGCATATCAGTTGGTCTTCCCGGCGTTGTTCGGGAGAAAAGACAACCAGTAATATGTCCGATTTACAGCCATCATTGTGTATGTTACTTGTGTGGATGTCAACACGGCATTTAATGTAATGTTGATTACTACATTGATTCTAGAATCACAAATATTGCTGGGAAAATGATATGAGGAGGAAACAAAGTTATGTTTCGCCACTTCTTGTAAACACTTTTGACATGTAGTTTGCAGATACTTATCGGATGAGGGTGACATTCAAGCCAAAGTGAAACTTTTTTTATGCAAATGGTAACATGTTATATCTCAAATTTCACATTTGCTCAACTGTGCAATTGAGCGCTGTTTCCATTATTCATTACCTGATATACGCTGATGGTCTACTTCTGTTTGCACGTTTCGTGAAGATGTATATTATTTACAAGATATATTCAAAAAGTTTAATTTCTGTGGAGGTCAATGCAACGTTTAATATAATGTTGGCAAATCCTTTATCACTTACATTGATTCTAGGATCACAAATCTTGCCAGGGAAATGATATGAGGAAGAAACACAGTTATGTTTCGCCACCTCTTGTAAATACTTTGGACATGTCCTTTGCAATGTCTTATCGGATGAGGGTGACATTCAAGCCAAAGTAAGACAATAGTAACATGTTACATCACACATTTCAAATTTGATCAATTACTATAAAATATAGTATTTCTTTTGTTTCAGTAATATTTATAGGTGGGTTCTATGGGTAAGTTTAGCCTATGACAATTCATACAGGATACTGGATTAATCCGTCGATTATATATAGCCTTAGCCACATGTTTACTAAATCTGATGTCAACTGAAGTAAATGTTTCATCATAATGGCATTCTTAGCATAATGACTACAGTTAAAAATGACTCTGAATCCTATTGTTCAGAGCATTGTAACTTGCGAAATGTACTATGCGCGGAAACTGCGTCAACGGTTGGTCCTGGCTTTGTGCACTGTTTAAATAAACTGTTATTATCGATGTATTTATTTTTAAATTGTTCTATATGGACATTCTGATTGTTTGTCAGATGACGTGATTGTGTGTGTGTGTGTGTGTGTGTGTGTGTGTGTGTGTGTGTGTGCGAGTGCGTGTGCGTGTGC
>OZ023207.1:16426608-16541608 GCA_963995525.1 Escarpia spicata | reverse complement strand
AAGTTCAAACATTAATTCATTCATTCTAAAAATCCAAAATTCAATGAACTTGAAATATTCGTACAGGACCTACGTAGTAATAATTTTTAATTTAGTGTAATATGTTTACAAGATACGTGTAAAGCTGATCATGATGATTTCTCTCAATTTTGTTTAGATTGATATGATTGTATAAAACAGAAGGAAAATGTAGCAACAAAACAGGTTTATTAATATATGTAGATCATAAATATAAATATGAAATAAAAGAAAGAAAAATATGTACAATAATTGGCAAGGGTTAATAATTCAAGTAACTGGAAATGGTTTATCAAAGACAATGACTATTTGAAATATATATATATATATATATATATATATATATATATATATATATATATACATACATAGTTATATATATATACCCCCAAGGTCATGTAACCAAAATATTACACATTTATTTATGAATTTTCATCAGTGTTATCGTCTCTCTAAAACAGCTGTAATAATAATAATCTCATTATAGCAGGGGATTTTAATATAAATTTACTAAAAATAAATGAAAACAGAGTATACAGTGATTTTTTGATACATTAAAATCACGTTGTTTTTACCCCAAAAGTACGTTCCCAACTCGTTTCACTACAACAAACGGAACACTAATAGATAACTTTTGCGCTCACTAAATCAATTTAAATTAGAAAGTATTGCTGGGATTTTCACAAACACTTTCTCAGACCATCAACCTTATTTTCTAATTATACACACTTTTCCTAAACATGAACTCCCTTCTAAATTTGTAAAACAATTAAGTTACAAGATCCCAACCTAAATTACAATAGAATGCACGAAGAAATCATGCGCGCTAAAAGTAAGTACTTGCCTACAAAAATAATGAAATTTAATAAATACAAACACAAAAAATCGACATGGATCACCCAAGGTTTACTCAAATCTATTATATATCGGGACACACTTTATAAACAATTACAAGTGACTGACCCTAAATCACCAGACTATGCGATCACTATTACTAATCTAAAGCAAAAAGATATAAGAAATACATGGCAAACTATTAACGAAATTATGTTTTAAAATAAAACAAACAAGACATCTTCATCAACTTTAAAAGTAAATGGTATTACTATAACCGATAAATCAGCAATAGCAAACAAATTCAATAACTATTTTACAAACATAGCTTAAACTATTGTATAATATATTGTATATACAGGAAACAAAAAAATATGACTACTACTTAAATACAAAAGTAAGACCTGTTCTTAAATTTATGAATGCGGATGAAAAAACAGTAAGGAAACAATAAATTATTTCCCAACTAAAAACAGCAGTGGATTTTATGGAATTTCTTCAAAACTGCTCAAAATAATTGAACGGGCAATAATTAACACGCTAATCTTAGTAATTAATCAAAGTCATTAATACTGACATATTTCCTAATCAACTAAAAATTGCAAAAGTAGTTCCAATTTCTAAAAAGATGACCCAACTCTAATAAAACATTACAGGCCAATTACTCTCTTTCCAACTGTTTCAAAGTACTAGAGAACATAATCCATAATCAGTTATCCAATTATTTTATTGATTCTAAGCTACTTTTTGATAATATGTACAGATTTAGACCTAACCATTCAACTGAAGCACTCGAAAAAGTACATATAATATCTACTCAAATGGACAAAAAAACAATTACCAACTAGTATTTCTCTTGACCATACCAAGGGTTTTGACACTATTGACCATTCAATATTATTAAACAAATTCAGATATCATGGCATATATGGCAATACTCTTCTTTTATTCGAAAGCTATTTAAGCAACCGGAAACAGTACACTGAATTTGAAGATAATACATTTGATACTTTACCTATAAAGGTAAAGTATCAAAACGAATTTGCAAAACAGTGTCTTAAATATAACTTACCACATGTTATAAATAATATCCCTGATTTTGTGAAAGAAAAGATAGTGACCCGTAGGTTGAGAGAATTGTCCTGTTGTGCCAAAAACCATATTCTACAAAAATACAACGTTACGTGCAATATACTATATTGTTACACATACAACTAAATTAATAAATTATAAATGAGAAACACAGTTACTAAAAATGCAACTTCTAAATCTGTATAGTCGCATACATGCGTACATGCGTACATACGAGCTCAACGCATTACAAAGCACATTACATCAACAAAACAACCACAATACACATTATGTAAATGTTTATTTTTTTTATTTTACATAATCACTATTTTTTTTTTAGAAAACCTAGGATTACATACATTAAGACTATTTTTTTCTGGGTGGCTCCTATGATAGCGACCAGTTTTGATCTTAATAGGTGTCTCCCATCCCACAGCAACTGTTTTCTTTCCTTTTGTTGCAAAATGTATACTGCATTCTGTTATTTACATATTTTCAAATGTATTGTATATTTCACATTTTAATATTATTGCATGTGCCGATATGTATGTATATGTATGTAATATGTGTATGTGTGTGTATATACATAATTTGTATTTTTAATGCTGTTGAGAAAATAAAAGTATCCTCTATCCTGTATTATATATATATATTATATATGTGTATAATGTGTATATATATTGTATATATATATATATATTACATATTATATATATATATTGCACATATTATATATAATAATAAATACATATTACAACTACCTGAGCACATCTGTGTTATATATATATATATATATATATACACAGATGTGCTCAGGTAGTAGTGAGTATATATATATATATATATATATATATATATACTCACTGATGTGCTCAGGTAGTTGTAATATAAGTAGTTGTAATATAAGTATAATTTTATTTAAAATGCTGTGTGTACTGAATTATATGTGTGTATATAGACCACACATTTACTCGTTATTATTTTCTGATTATCTTTGCAAAATAAATATATTCAATCTTTAATTAATTGTCTTAATCATTCACAGCCTGATGTTCTTCGCTAGTCGTTTCGGAGTTCACAAAGCCGGGCTGGATGGCAGCGGTTACACGACGATTGAAACGACCGACATCAAGTGGGTTCATGGCATCACCGTTCATACCAAGAGCCAGCGAGTTTGTTGGTCAATCGCCGGTGAGTAGATGTATTGTGTTCCCTTTGCCCTTGTAGGATAGTGTTCGCATCGCCCGGTCACACCTCAGCGAGCGAGTAGTTGCATATATTTGAATCCTGGTTGTTTTCGCAGAAATGAAGGTGGTCAACTTCTGGTGCTTCCTGTGGATTAACTATACGTGATACAAGTGCAAACTATACATTTTTAGAAAGCACATATACCCGGTAATCCACATATTGTGAGATCTTACCCCAAAATAACAACATGTTTGCTATGGTAATGTAATTTTTGACCGTTGATATATATATTACTAAGAGACAGTTTAAAAAGTTTATTTGTCTGAGAATGATATAGCTGTGCCTATCAAATTTCAAGGTAATTATGGTGATTATATTGTAAATAAAATAGTGTGGGCTTTCGACGAAATAATAAGTTTTTGTTTGTTTTACCTTCCCCCTTCTTCCAGCAAAACACTCTATCAACGTAAATATTTCAGAAAAATATATTTTAGAAACCCGGCATTATTTTGAGAACACCGTTGTTGCCAATACATGTAATGTAATCACAAAAATTGCATTCACATTTATTTTTCAATTATCATTTAAAAAAACAAAATAAATGCATACACAACACAATTAAACAATTCAGAATATTTAGTCAATGTATATTATATTTTTTTAATCATTAAGACATTTTCCATCAACCAGTATTCCAACCTTAATTCCCTTGATCCCTATTGGGTGACTACTCATCACCCGGTTACATGGCTGTACAAATTTTACCAAGTCCAACCACGTATTACGTCACTCTGTGTTATTCCTCACACGGGCCACAAAGTCTGTCTGGGTCATGTCAAATCAAATTTGTGTTTTGATATATATGCGTACATTATAATCTTATCTTTTAATGTATCGTTCCTTTTCCTCGGGAAATAATTCAAAACATAGAAAATACATGCAATTAGAAACTCAATATTAAACACAATAGACAATATGTGTCAAATGGATTTCGTTTTTCCAAACCTCGATTTTTAAGTCTGCCTCAATTTTAGCAATAAATCAACAACTACTGAAGATATTTCAAAACATGAAGTATCATTTTAAAACGAGAATTTTCGGAGGAATCCAAATACATCATAACATTTTGCGACGTGTTTCAGGCCCACTTCAATTGTTCCTCCACCGTTCTACGCCAGGTGACTAGATGTCCATCTTGTCCCTAGGTGGTGATTGTTTTAAATCGGCATGTCCGAAACAGCTTCATTTTTTTCGGAAAACACATGATCAAGCAAACTCAACCTTCTTCCTTTTTTCATCAACGCCCTTGTTGATAATGGTACATAAATATATACATTCATACATACATACACACATACACACATACACACAAACACACATACACACATACACACATACACACATACACACATACACACATACACACATACACACATACACACATACACACATACACACATACACACATACACACATACACACATACACACATACACACATACACACATACGCACATACGCACATACGCACATACGCACATACGCACATACGCACATACGTACATACGTATATACGTACATACATACATACATACACACACATACGTACATACATACATACATACATACATACATACATACATACATACATACATACATACATACATACATACATACATACATACCTACATACCTACATACATACATACATACATACATACATACATACATACATACATACATACATACATACATACATACATACATACATACATACATACATACATACATACATACATACATACATACATACATACCTACATACCTACATACATACATACATACATACATACATACATACATACATACATACATACATACATACATACATACATACATATGTACATACATACATACACACATACACACACCCACACATACACACACATACACATACATACACACACGTACATACCCACATACATATCTATCCAACATCTGTAAGAGACCACGTTATGGTAACTGTGTTGATGTGTGTTGAAATATGGTTAATACATAGATAACAGTATATTTCATTTGTATAAGTCTTCATCTTCTTCAACTTCTTCTCCTACTGGCAACTGTACTCAATTATGTATGTTGCAGATAAACAGACTGTAGAATGTTCTGACTACGACGGAGAAAATCGTAGAACATTCTTCAACATGACTGGCCAAACGTATGTCGTTCGAATTGAAGGAGACACAATTTTCTGCATTCAGAGACACCCACCTAGGTGAAACATGTTATTTTTTGACAGAGACGAGAGAGAGAGAGAGAGAGACGGGGGGAAGAGATTGGGAGAGAGAGAGAGAGAGAGAGAGAGAGAGAGAGTGAGAGAGAGAAAGGAAGAGAAACAGAGAGAGAGTTCGAAAATCTCAAAATACAATGTTAATTAGTGATTTTAAAACATTATTAGAAGAAAAGGGAAACATTAATATTAGGATCATCAGTAGGATCAGCTGAAACAATTAAGGGGTCATCCCAAGACATGAAGTTAATGGTAATGTCAATCAACTGCAAGGTTCATCTAAAAATAGCGGTGACCCAAATATTTGAAAAAAATATGACTAAAAGTAAGGGATTATATGAAACATAATTTAAGTAATAATTCAAAAGGCGTCATTAAGAGGTAATTTAATAATGAACTAGATGATCATATCAACACACACACACACACACACACACACACACACACACACACACACACACACACACACGCACACGCACACGCACACGCACACACACACACACACACACACACTCACACACACACACACACATACACACACACACACTCACACACACTCACACACTCACACATACACACACACACACACTCACACACACACACACATACAAACACTGCGGGGTCATCTAGTAAAATCATGTGGTCATCTCGATAATTAAATTAAGGGATTATCTCGTAAAAAGAATGGGTGTTGGTGAGGATGTGGTTATGATGATGATGATGATTATTATTATTACGACAATGAATATGATGACGGTGTTGTTGTTGTTGATGATGATGTTAGTAATGAAGATGAAGACGGTGATAGTGGGGATGATAAATGATTTTGTCGATCATCAGGACGTCGATGAACACAAAGAGAAGGCGTCATCTTAGTGATTAAGATGATGATTATTATGACTATGACGATGACGACGATGATGATCATTATGATGATGAGGATGACGAAAGTGATGACGAAGATAATGAAGATGACGGTTATAGTCATTACGATTATAAAGACAACGACAATGATACTTTATCTTGCTCCTTATCATCGACATCTTCATGTTCACCCTTACAACGGCTAGTCATGCTGGCACCCAGTCAACGCTCACTAATGTATACATAAGAAGGACTCTCAGAACGAGTCAGCCGCTTGTTTTCTATGAGAACATATGGAACCCCGTTCACATAACCTCCAAGGTAACGCAGTAGCTACATGTCGGCAAAGAATAGGACAGAATCAGACAGTGTGGCTAAGAAGAAGGGTGGTCGTTAAAAAGGGTCACCTCAAAAAATGAAAGGAGTACTCTACACTAAATTATGGGATTATCTTAATACAAAACATTAAAACATATTTACATTTTATTTGATTATTATTTGGTCATTATTTGATAAAATTAAGGGGACATCTCAGACAACTTAGGAGTAATCTTAAAATGCAATGTTAATGAGTGATACTGTAAAATCGTTAGAAACGAAAGGGTAATCTCAAAATATTAAAATACGGATCGGCTTAAGCAATTAAGGGGTAATTTCAAAACATTAAGGGTAATCTCAATCAACGGTTCATCTAAACGGTAGCGGGAACCTAATTGTCTTACAATATGACTAAAATTAATTGGAATCGGAAGTGTAAATTTGACCCACATATAAAACAAAACTGCACAATTTTCACAACAGAAATATCTACAACTCATTTATGAAATAACGTGTGTTGAGAAAAATAGCAGATAATACATACACGTGTTATTAGCTAAAATGTAGACCATAAAAATAAAACAAATTTTGACGAAATCATTAGTCGACCCCTTCGTCATGACCATATTGGATTACGGGAATGCGCTGCTTGCTGGACATTTGACTTGAACACTTGAACATTTGAATAAACTCCAACGCATTCAAAACATGGCAGAAAAAAATCATTACTTTCGCAACTCTCCCAGATCACATTACCCCAATCCTGAAAGAACTGTACTGCACCGCACCACTGTACCTCGAGAACATGGTGAAGAGAGAGTGCTCTGCAAGGCCACTAAGACCATTCTTGGTCGCTCTCGTAGCAGCCACCCCAAAATTGTAATTTTCAACAAGTTACGTTTGGCCCACTTAAACACTTTCGAAAAACAATAACAACACAAGTGCATAATTTCCAATGCAGTAAGGGTTTGACAACTATTCCAATTAAGTTACAAATAACTTATGACAAAATCTCAAAGAATAAGTAAATTTACTTAATTTAGGGTCTCGCAAATAGCTACAATTACATTTGACATACTAATTACATTACTTTACAGTACTGATTTACAGAAATAAAAAAATTAAAACTCAATGTGTTATTTATTGATTAGTAAGAACGTCCACATATATAACAATTTGGCAAAGAGCACTGTTCTCTGTAATTTTGTAGGAAACATAATTTGATATAACTAATAAGTCCTTGTAAGCTACGTGTTAAAATTCCGTTCCTTATGTAATGCCCAGTGTTGTTTATTTGTTCTGGAATGTCATACGTAATATATCGTTTGGCAAAGTCATGTTTAGCCCTATTTGTTTGGATGTTGTCATGTATTCGTGTATTAATGTTGTGAACATGTCTATTTAAAGTAAATGGTAAGTTTTGTAAATATACCAGTAATGTCATGTGCACATATTTATGATAACATTTTAATTCCAATAATTGCAGCATGTATGTTACTTTAAGAATTTTTACTTTCTTAAACAGCGGCTCAGTATGCAAATTACATTTACTTAAGCATATTATTCTAATTGCTTTTTTCTGAAGATTGATGATTCTGTTACATTTAAAATCCCATATCATGAAGCCATCAATTATATATGATAACATTAATAAGTTATAAAAAGTAACTGTTATATTTAATGACAAAAATCTTTTAATGTGTTTAATATCCCAGTCAATTTAGAACATTTGATTGAGATGTTGTTAATATGAATGTCCCAGCATGTCAATTTGTGCTAATTGGCGCTCATCATGAATGTCCCAGCATATCAATTTAATAGAATTGCGTGATCTAAAGTATCAAACGCTTTTGATAAATCTAAAAACATATTGATAGGCGTTTCATTTGAATCCAGTGCGGTTATTGTTCGGTCGATGACTTCCATAATGGCATATTCGGTTGAATGACCAGATTTGAAGCCGTACTGGTCAGCATTAAAACAATTGTGTTCTGTAAAATATGAATATATCTGAGTATGTATAACTTTTTCAGTAACCTTACTGATTACAGGGAGCAGAGATATCGGTTCTGTAGTTACAAACCAATGTTTCATCATCATTTTTAAAGATAGGGATTACTTTCGCAGTTTTCATCCTATCTGTAATATTTGATTAAGAAGCAAGGTTAAGGGTTTAATTAAAATAATTTTTTTACATTTTAATTGTTGTTTCAATGTAATACCATCATGACCACCACTGATTTTTGCAGGGAAATCGTCAATTATTTTGAATATTGACTCTTCATTTATTTCTTGGAATTGGAAACGCATTTCAAACTTTCCTAGATAGAAACTATGATTTTTTTACTAGTGCATTTGATTTTGTTTGCAAGATGTTTTCCGATGTTTGTCAAAAGTAAATTTAATGTATTTGCAATTTCTATAGTATCAGTTATTTTGCGGTCTCCTCCTCCAAAATATATAAGGGATTATATCATACACAATTTAATGAATCATTTCAAAAGTAGTCATTAAGTGGTACTTTAATAAAGAACTAACTGGTCATAACACATTGCGAGGTCATCGAAACCATGTAGACTTATCCACATGAAGTTAAGTAATTTAAGGTGTCATCTCGTCAAGAGAATGTGTCTTCTCAAAACGCTAAGTATCGTTAGAAAATATGTAAGAAGGCATTAATAAATTAACTACCTGATTGTCTCAGCAAATTGAGGGACCATCTAAAAAAATTAAAGGAGCTACTTAACAAAGTTAAGGAATCATACTAAAAGGGTAACCATTCATTACAAATAAACCAGTTTACCGTCACAATTAAGTATGGGATCATTTATTAAAATAATGTTCTCTTCCCAAACCAGGTAAATGATAATTAAAAAGCAGGGATCAGAAAAAATATCTAGTTGATCGTATCATATAAAAAGGTGTCACGTCGTGATATGAAGCAGTCATCAAAACAAATTATTATATTAAAGATCTAAGGGGGAAATCTCAAATATATTAAACGAATTTTATAAATAAATTAAAGAATCATGTTGACAATTCTTTTCTAAAATCACCCTTATATTTATTCGTTTTGAGGTGGTCGTTTTTTATTTTAAAGATACCCTTTACTTCTTGGGATGACGTCTTAATGACAGAAATTCCAAATGTGCCCCTATACTTTGACATGATAGCTCATTCGCTTAATTGTGTACACAACCCTGTTAACTGACAACTAAAATCCATTAATATTTACTACAGATAATCGGTGTGCGGGCTGAAAGATCAGATATCTAAACTATATTTTTATATACCGTAAAGCCAAGGCAAAATCGAAAGGGTGCACAGTAAGTTTACAAAAAAATGCGTATGACCTGCAAAGGTTTAAGAAAACAAATTGTTAATTGGGTCCACGATCTTCCCTCAACGAGAATCCGAATGAAGAACACTGAAACACTAAACATGATTCCAAATCTACATTATGTATATGTATAATCAGCACGCAGGAAACCGATTCTGTCGAATTTGACAGCCCTGTGTGAAAATGTTCTAATATTATGTAAATGGTTCACAAACACGGAAACTTTGAGGTCTCGTTTTGTGCCGACATAATCATATATTTGGGGTAACAACTATTTTTTTAATAGGATGATAATTTATCTTCTTAAAATAGTCATATTCATGTAAATAATCACATATGAACGTGCGTTAATTACTGTAGAATGGACAAGAGGTTCGACGACTTTGACCCAGATCATCCAACCGTGTGCTTTGACCCGACTTGTAAACACTATTTGTAAATCATATTTCTGGTCAAACAAAAATAGAAAATGTTTAGATACTTACATATTCGTGAACTGCAACTTATTATCTTTCTAATGAATCCCAAAGACATGGCGATTATAAACCGCAGTTCCAACAACTGCCGCCAGATGGCAGAATGCCGGCGGAAAAGGTCTATTGCGGACCAATGACAATGAATATAGTTTATTTTGGTCAATACGTACAAGAAACAATAGCAACATAATAAACATCATAAAATATATATTGAGACATAATATATGTACAACAACGTGAAGGCATTTATGGTGTAATTTGTTAATGAAAACAACTAAATATCATAATAGTCAATATTTACATTTTATAGAAAAGAAAATTAGTTGATACGAAATTACTGTACTGACCGGGGAGACTCTCACTAAGACCGCAAGGTCGTTATCGTAAGAGCCACCCTTAAATACTACAATGTTAGATTTATCAATAATTAATTGATTAATTAATAAAAGAATTCAATTCAAAGCTAATATTCATATTCATCATTCTTATGACAAACTGAGAGAAAGAAACGAAGAACAGAAGGAGGGTTTGCACGTACGTACGAGTATGTATGTGTGTACGTACGGATATAAAATAAAATAAACATCTTATGGCAATTGGTGCAACAACAATATTGTCTAACAAATTCATATATATGCAATATATACATATATATTGCAGTTATTCATATTTTCACAAATACCTTTGGGAGATTCGTACACAACGAGTGCACTGGAGGTACCGGGTTTTCTATGAGACAATTGCCAATACAACTGAAAGTAGTTACAAATACATTATGATAGCAAACACAACATATCTTACATGTATAAGGTGAATAATGATAGCATACATATATCTTACATGTAAGAAAAGAGGGAAACAAATCGGACAGGTTTTTATTATAAAAAGAAGTACATTTAAGTGTAATTTTATTTAACTCGAATGTACATATGTATAACAGTGTCTAATTCGGCAAGTTGAGCTGTAGTTTGAAATTAAATAGTTTTTTGTGTATTCGCTGAAGCCTTTGACAGAGTGGGTATGGATTTTGTCCGTGATTAAGTTGGGAGTATCATTATATACACGAGCGATACCATGTCTGATGCTTTTATTTGCAAGTTTACTGTTAGTACTTTCGGTATGGATACGTTCCTGACTTCTGGTACTATATGTGCGTACGTCAGAATTAAGTCTTATGGTTATATTGTGTAGTTACACAGGAAGGTTTCTATTTACATGTTTGTGATAACAATTTTATTGTTGTAATTTAACGATGTCTTCAACTTTTAGGAGTTTTAGACTTTTGAACAAAGGGTCAGTATGCGCGTTATAGTTACTGTTTGTAATCATTCGTATTGCTCTCTTTTGTAGTTGTGTTCCTTTATTGAGTTGAGATCCCCATACTAGTATACAGTAATTTATGTGGAGGAGAATTTGTTAATTGTATAGTTTTAATAATATATATTGAGGAATGAACCATCTCAACTTATTTATAATTCAAATTGTGCGTGATATTTTGGAAGCTATTTTATCGATGTGGCTGTTCCACTTAAGATGTTTGTTTATAGTTAAACCTAGGAAATTGAAATTACCTGCGCACTCGACTGGCGTGTCGTCTATCTTTAAGGATAATCTTGGGATTTTCTTTTGTGAAGAATGGAATAACATGTATTTAGATTTTTTATGTTTTATGATAGTTTGTTAACTATTAACCACGCATTTATTTTGTCTAACTCAATATTGATTTTTTGGAAATTGTCATGTATATCAAAGTATCCCAATGTACTTGTTAATACTGAATCATCTGCATCTAGTAGTAGTTTAAAAACTGTGCTAGCATTTGTAATGTCATTCAAGTAAATCAGAAATAAGAGAGGACCTAGAATGGATCCTTGAGGCACTCCAGTGGTGATGGGAAACATATCAGATTTAGTGCCTTCAAATTCGACATATTATTTTCTTCCAGTTAAATAACTACGTAGAAGTGTGCTTCCTTTTCCTTTACTTCCATAGTATGATAATGTTTTAATAAGATGTCAAGATCAAAGGCCTTTGATAAGTCTAAAAATATTGTTATGGGAATTTCTCCTTTATCCATTTCGCAGATGATTTTGTCAATCAGTTCGAGTGCTGCGAACTCCGTAGAATGTCCCTGTCTAAAACCATATTGACTTTTATAGAATAGTTTGCGATTTTGAAAGAAGGAATATAGATGGTTATAGATTACTCTTTCCAACACTTTTGAGATTGCTGAAAGTATTGAAATTGGTCGACTTGGACTACTATAAAGCAGAAGTAGCGTGACAAAGTCACGTTCGTCGGAGATGGCGTGGACTGATGCAGTTTCGGATGAACCGAGTGATTTCACAAATACCTTGCCGTTGCGCACCCATGTGAATGAGATCTTATTTTCTCGTTGTAGGCGACGAGCAGTTTTGGCAAGGGTTGCATTTCATGTTGTCAAATGTTCATTTACGTAGATCCTCGTGCCTTTCAGACGCCGTGCGTTCCGCATAACTGCCGTTTTGGTTCTTCTGCTTACGAAGCAGACGATGATGTCCTTTGTTTGTGTGCTTCCCTTGGCATTGTCATTGGTCTTACGCTTTAGCGTGTGGCAAACAGAAAAATTTCACTCTTTCTTATCGGGGGTTGTAACTTCTCGTTGAAGAAGGTAACGACATTATCTTCCAAAGCATCATTTTCGTTGTCTATTTCGTGTGCAGTAGCGTTTCGGTCAACCACTCGGCTGTAGTTTAGATGTGTAGTCTGCAGAACTGATATTATCACATTCTCCAACCTCGAGTATTGTTTAAGGTCATTGATTCGTATTTCCATTGTGTTATTTTTGCATTTTTCTCGGCGTTGTTTTTTTTCGAGTGTTTTCACGAGTTGGAAAATTTCTGTTATTTCAGTTTTTGAGGCTATGAGATCATCAAGCTTGTTGCTAATGTAGGTGACCGATTTGTTTAGTTCAGCAAGCTCATCTTGTTGCATAACGTCCGATTGGGATAGCCTTGCTCTCGGCATTGTTAACAACCAAGTGGTTGGCAGCGATGCAACAATGCAATTGTTCAAACCAGTTCGACCCGTTACAGGGAATTGGCATTCTGTGGTGGGGCAAACGTCTAGACAAGAAATTACACACTATCTTCGGGCACATTCGTTCCCATCAAATGGAACATCTCTTCGAAATGTTGTTGACAATAACAACTTTGACAATTATTTGACAAATATGGAACATAATGGAAAATTCACGATTCACACGGCAAAAAGCATCAGAATTCAGTTCCGTATAATGAAAAAAAAAAATTGTGAGTGAAATAATGGTTTTGAGAATACCTTAATATTTTATGAGAATAACCCTTAAAGTTTTACATTTTTTATTAACCTTTTTGAGACAATCCCTTTACTTGGAGATTACCATTTATTGCCTTGATGTGATCCCTTAATGCGTTGAGACGATCAGTCAATTAATTTTAATAAACACATCCATTTTTAAGTGATCCGTTTAATTTTTGAGACGATAAGCTGGTTCATTATCAAAGTACTTTTTAATGACTCCTTTTTGACATTATTCTCTAAATTGTGTTTAATATAACCCCTTACTTTTTGTGATATTTAAAAAATGTAGGTTCCCATTACGGCTCAGATGAACATTTGAGTTGTTTGAGATTATAATTAACTTCATGTTTTGAGATTACCCCTTAATTGTTTCAGCTGATCCATATTTTATTATTTTGAGATTACCCTTTCGTTTCTAATAATGCTATAATATTACACATTAACATTGCATTTTGAGATTTTCCCTAAGTTGTTTGATATGGCCCTTTCATTTAATCACATAATTATCAGGTATATCAATTGTAAATATGCTTTATTGACCTTTAATTGTCATGAGATAATCCCATAATTTAGTGTAGATTAGTACTTTCATTTGTTGTTGTGACCCTTTTAATGACCCCTCTTCTTAGCCACATTGTCTGATTCTGTTCTATTGTTTGCCGCCATGTAGTTACAGCCGTAACTGGGAGGTTATGTGAACGGGGTTCCAGCTGTTCTCCCAGAAAACAAGCGGCTGACTCGTTCTGAAAATTACTTAATTAATTACCTAACATCAACTGGGTGCCAACACGGCTATTTTAAGATTATAAAGGTGAACATGAGGATGTCGATGATGATGAGGAGGTGGTTAAGGATGTCATTGTCATTGTCCTCATCATCGTAATAATTATAACCGTCATCATCTTCGTCATCATCATCGTGGTACTCGTCGTCGTCATCATAGTCATAATAATCATCACCTTCATCACTTAGATGACGCCTTTATTGACTTCATCGTCCTACTGATAATCATCATAATCACTTATCGTCCTCATTATCACCATCATCATCATGTTTACTAACACCATCATCATCATCAACAACACCACTATTATCACCAAAGCCCTTTCTTTTTATGAGATTTAATGTTATTAATTTAATTAACTTTGTCGAGAAGACAATTAAGTTTGTCACATTTGCAGAATTGCCGTCGCCCATATGGATGGAACATTCGTCAGAGAGATCACAGACCTACCGGCCGACCTCGGAGGAAACCCCAGCTTCGTGCTGGCAGGATGCAAACCAAAAGGATGTGACAGTAAGTGGGAATATCCCAGCAGTGACACGTCCCTTGGCTGCGAACGAAACTGTGCCATCCTTGTCGTCTTGCCAGGGCAACGCAAGGGTGACCCCATGGCCAAACACTGACACCGTACCAGGTACAGAATTATTCGAGTTGTTGCCTGGCCCCGCTCGGGCAATGATAGAGTCATGTGCTTCCGCCTCCCTTCCTCTTGATGCTCGGATTCCCGACGGGCTCCGGGCAAAGATTTGGGCAGACGAATACATTGACCTGTCAATAATGTTGAAGCCAACACTCCTCCAGCACCAGGAGTATAGCCAAGCCGTGTATGGGGGAACTGCACACCCAACTTCTGGTGTGTCTACAAGCACAACCCCCAACAGGGCTAGCCATGCCATCATTACCTACGAGCGGTGGCTGCAGGCATTTACTTTGTATATGTCTGTATACCTCTTGTTCCCAACCAACATGTCGCTCGCAGTTAAAATGCTTAAATACGCAGAGATAATCCGGGGACTGGCCGAGAAGGGGGGTGACTGGCAGACCTACGATGAAGCATTTAGGTCCCTGCGTTATCTCATGGGGTGGTCCTGGGACTCCATCAACTGGGAGTTATGGTTGAAAGCATCCCAGACAGTTAGACGCCCGGCAAGTTCTCCCTTTCCAAGCAAGGGTAGGGCCCGGTCCACGTATGTCGGTCCCTGTTTTGTCTACAATCGGGGGGAGTGGTGTGACAAAGCCTCTTGCTACTTTGCACACAAGTGCCAGTCGTGTGGCGGCAGTGGCCATCCCGCTGTGCGCTGCTTTCAAACCAGGGGGAAACGTCCACAGTCCAGTAGCCCTCCAGTTACAAGCCCACCAGCTCGACCAAACCCCTCGGTTAGACCAAACCCTTCAGTTAGGCCAGCCCCCCAGGTAGACCAGGCCCCCCAGGTAGACCAGGGCCCTCAAGTAACACACTTTTCCCAGGTAGACAGCCAGCTGCCAGTGGTTCACCCCCCTGGGTCAGGAAGTAAGTTGCCCTCCCCGGTTTCTCCTGCTGTTCTGCATGAAAGGTTGACTGGTTATGACAGCGACTTACGTAAGTATCTTGTACATGGGTTTTCATATGGTTTTAAAATAGGTTGTTTTGACTTGCCAACCCAGTTTGATGTCAATGTATGCAATTTAAAATCTGCTGATGAATATCCACAAGTCATAGATAAGAAGATAGCGAAAGAGCTGTCATTAGGCCGGGTGCTTGGGCCTTATGACGTTCCTCCATCCTGTCATAACTACAGAATCTCCCCACTTGGTGTTGTCCCCAGGTGAATTTAGAATGATTCACCACTTGTCACACCCAGAAGGTTCATCGGTTAATGATTACATTCCGAAGGATATATCATCTGTTACTTATGCCACAATTCAGGATGCCATTGATGTTATTAAGAATTCGCCAAAACCTGTGTACATGGCTAAAGTAGATGTCGAATCGGCTTTCCGTATCATACCAGTCTCGCCAGCAGACAGACCAATGTTGGGATTTAGGTGGAGGGGGCAGTATTTTATGGATGCTGTTTTGCCTATGGGCTGCTCTAGTTCATGTGCCATTTTTGAGTGTTTCAGTACGGCTCTAGAGTGGGTGGCAAAGGTCAAACTGGGTGTGACAGCAATGATTCACGTGATCGATGATTTCCTAATTGTGTCTGATTCAGCAGATAAGTGTAATCAGGATCTGATGGCATTTGTTGACCTTTGCAAGGAAATTGGGGTACCACTAGCACCTGATAAAACAGTTGGCCCGTCCACCTCAATCCCTTTTCTCGGAATTATTCTAGATACGGTCAACCAAGAGGCTAGGCTTCCACAGGATAAGTTGGATTAGGCCAGGGCATTACTAATGACTTTTCTTGACAGACAGAAGGTGACACTGAAGGAGTTACAACAGCTACTCGGGTTTTTGGGATTCACATGTTCGGTAATCAAACCCGGCAGACCATTTTTACGCCGTTTAATCGATTTGACGATCGGCGTACGTAAGCCACATTATCATATCCGCTTGACGAGGCAGGCAAAACTTGATCTGGAAGTCTGGCTAGAATTTTTGCAACATTTCAATGGTAAATCTTTCTTCTTGGATGATAACTTCATAACAGGTGACTATCTTCAGTTGAACACTGATGCAGCAGGGGGAGTAGGTTATGGGGCTTTGTGTGGAGTAGAATGGTTTTGGGGCCTGTGGCCAGAAGCGTGGCATTCACTCAATGTCGCTGTTTTAGAATTATACCCAATCATGGCAGCTGTACACGTTTGGGGTAATGCTTGGGCGAACAAGAGTGTCTGCTTTTTACGGATAATGAAGCACTTGTTCCGGTAATTAATAACCAGACGTCACGTGAACCACACATCATGGCTTTACTTCGCCCACTGGTATTGGCTTGCCTGCATTATAATATCAATTTTGCAGCGCGCCACATTCCAGGTTGATTTAACACTCTCACTGATAAGTTATCCCGTTCACAGGTGGACAGGTTCCGGGAATTGGCGCCATGGGCAGATGTCAACCCAGTGAGGGTGCCTTACCGGGTGTCCCCGGCCGGCTTAGGGACTCTTTGAACCAGCTACTGCGGGCTTCTATAGCGCCGTCATCACGTGCTCACTATGAACGGTCTTGGAACAAGTTTGTTTTGTTTAATGCTTCGCTTGGTTTATCTTCGTAGCTGCCAGCTTCAGTGTCGACGATGTTACTCTTTATAGCACATCTGCATGCTAGTGGAGCTGCCCCAGCATCTATTGTGTCAATTGTGTCAGCCATTGCTTATTTTCACAAGATTCATGGTTTTGATGACCCATCTAATTGTTTTATTGTAGCCAAGGCCTTGGCGGGTGCTCGTAATCTTGGATCTGTCCCTGATGTCCGCCTGCCTGTCACTCTGCCTATTCTCACTCGTCTTGTGCTTGCATTGCCCACCGTGTTTACATCACGTTATAAATGTATAATGCTCCGTGCCATGATGGTGCTAGCTTTCAAGGCTTATTTGCGGGTGGGAGAAATGGTACCGCGATCAAGGAGCCAGGTAGGGGGGTGTTTGCAGTTGGGTGACGTGTTGTTGTCAGGAGATCTAATATCAATTTCCTTCCGTCGTTTCAAACATAGCACGCGGCAGGGTCCGCAGTCCCTCCAGGTGCGAGGTGAGTGCATCCCTGGTTCACCCATATACCTTGCTTCCTTTATGAGAGAGTTTCAGTCAGGTAGAGGTCAGATACAATCATCTTTATTTGCCTATGCGGATGGCTCCCCGATGCTACGCAGTGAATTTGATGTGTCTTTAAAGCGATTGCTGGGTTTCTGTGGCTATGAAACTAGTTCCTTTAAGGGTCACAGCTTCCGCATTGGGGCAGCTACCGCGGCAGCATTGCGAGGTGAATCTGACGCGCAGATAAGAGCGGCAGGCAGATGGACATCAGACGCTTTTAAGAAGTACATCAGAATAGCTTAAAAGGATAATATGGTTTCAGTTAGGCCTAGTTTGTTTATGTGGGGGGGGTCACATGTTCGGTGACCTGTGGCGAAATACCCCCACATTTGGGATTATTATAATTTTAGATTTAGTGTTTTTGGCAGCAGATAGCGTGGTATTCAGAAAGGCACTTTTTAGTTAATCATGTTGGCTTAGTTAATCATGTTGGCTTTAAAATTAACTACACATAACAAGCTCTGCTGTGATTACATGTCATTCCTTTCAATTGTTCTAGGAATACCACTGCTGCTTTATATGTTGAAATGTGGGCTCTAACAGCCTGATGTTCAGGAGACTAGTATGGGCTCAGTCACAGGCCTGGCATTGGGTTGTAGAGTCCACATTTCTTTTATTTAAATATTACAGTGTGCCAAAAAGGCCTATACACTGGTTACCCATAATAAACAAACGTCATCCATTTGGCCTTTTTCATATCTATATTGTCTCCGTGTTGTTGCTTGCATAAATGATGGTATGCACATCTGGCACAGCCGATTTGCATACTGGACTTTGTGCAAGACAACAGCACACGGAGGCCTCCCATCAGAGGAGGCTAATTTATGCAAGGACATGTTAATTACTCCCGTGGGGAGAATCAAATCATCCAATCAGCGCGCACTGGAGCGCGTCCCTCAGGAGAATCCTAAGCTGATCCCGCACTCCATTTGCGAAAGCATAAAGGAGCAGACGTTTGTCTAATTTGACCCGCCCGCCTCCCTACTTTTCGTCCAGGTATGTTTGATGTATAGTCATGATTTGTGCATCGTTATTGGAAAGGGTTGCTGGTCTCAATGCTTTCCCCACATTTATAGTTGATGTGAGCATAGGGTTCGCACCGGATGTGTTCACGGGGTTTTATTGCAAGAGATGTCGCATGCCTTTTCCACTTTCGATTTAGGAATGGTATGGAATTGTATATATCGGGGCGAAATACCCCCACATTTGGTATTATTATAATTTTAGATTTAGTGTTTTTGGCAGCAGATAGCGTGGTATTCAGAAAGGCACTTTTTAGTTAATCATGTTTGTCTTAGTTAATCATGTTGGCTTTAACATTAACTACACATAACAAGCTCTGCTGTGATTACATGTCATTCCTTTCAATTGTTCTAGGAATACCACTGCTGCTTTATATGTTGAAATGTGGGCTCTAACAGCCTGATGCTCAGGAGACTAGTATGGGCTCAGTCACAGGCCTGGCATTGGGTTGTAGAGTCCACATTTATTTAATTTAAATATTACAGTGTGCCAAAAAGGCCTATACACTGGTTACCCATAATAAACAAACGTCATCCATTTGGCCTTTTTCATATCTATATTGTCTCCGTGTTGTTGCTTGCATAAAAACATTTTTGATACGAAAAATTTCACAATTGCATTATTTGTGGTTTTAAGTCAAACCCTAACAGGTTCTGGTTCTCTCGAAATCCCATTAGTTTATTTAACATACTCTACCATTCATGGCGGGAATAAAACACTAATGTAATAGTCAGAAGCATGTTTAGAATGTACCTGTGTATGTGTTTGTATGTGGTATGTGTATGTATGTGTGTGTGTGGTGCGTGCGTGCTAGGTATACATTTGATATGTTTTTAAAAGTTTATAAATATAAACTAGGGAATATCAACAAAATAATAATATGAGTTTGTCGATCAATTACATGGAGCAACCTCAAACGTCATATTGTATTTAATTGAGATATGCGCGATGTATTGTGAGTGCCGACACATAACAAACATTCGATCGTAAACAACCATCACTCTAAAAATATTCAGTATAATCATTATTCCAGATAATTGTTTATGTCGTAGTATCGCGGCGTCAATGTGTGTTGGACCCGCCTGTAAAGTTTTCTCAATGTTAATGTACAGTTACTAAACTGATTTAACCTAAATAATGCTTGTATAACATGATTCTAAATTGCCACTAGAAACAAAGCTGTTCTTCGTGTTTTAGGTTCATCTACTGTTGCATTGGACCCGCCAGTAAAGACGGATATATCTGCTCGCTTAGCGGACTGGAACAACGAGACGTGCATGGCACTAGGAGACACGGAACACTACACGTTTGATGTAAGCACTGGTCGCTGGTTCCCGCAGACTCAGAACAAATGTTGGTGGTCGGGTCTACTCATCACGAAATGTGTGCCGGACGACCTGAAGACGCCGTTCATAGTGAGGATCACCGGACATCACCTCGTATGCTCCACTTCCCGCTTAATGGTGATGATGCGACACACGACGTGGTCAGCGTGTGGATACGCTGGCGAGTACAACACATGTAAGTTGAGTGACGTCACGGGTGGTGGTTCGTTATCTTCAACGTGTTTAATAAGGAGACATTTGGACGAGATAATTTGTTGGGTTGTAAATGATTCAAACATACACTTTGAAATACTGTACTACATAATAGTTTTACACTGTCGATGGGCGGAGGGAGACAGAAATGACCAATAAAAAATGGAAGGACGTTTATAAGGCGGCGTGGAGGAAGGTACAGAAGGGAGGGAGGAGAAGGGGTTAGACGGAGAGAGGGAGGGAAGAAGGGAGCGAGGGAGGGAGGGAGGGAGGGAGGGACGGAGGGACGGAGGGACGGAGGGACGGAGGGACGGAGGGAGGGTCGGACGGAGGGACGGACGGACGGACGGACGGATGAGAGGTATGCCTGTATTTGCGTGTGATGAATCAAGTGCATTTCGGGTCACAAGATAGGTAATGGATCTATTCAAATATTGTAACCGCACTACTGTGAGAGAAAAGAGATACGCGTGAAATACGTTTACCCATTCATTGAGAGATTCAACAGTAATTGTGGTATTTACTATTGTTGAACGCAGACGAACAGACCGGTGTTCGAATAATATTGCAGCCGTTTCGAAGCTTGGGCAGTATTATTTGTTCACATTGTCTCATTTCACTCAGCCAGATAAACGAGCACATTAATATAAACACAATTGTATATTTGAAGTGATTGTGTTTGCTGCGAAGTTGGCACATCTACTTGGTGTTGCCTTGGTTTAGCTCGTGATGAAGGTAAATATAATTTGTGCAAAATGTCTTTATGCATTGTTGAACGTGCTATAACTCCTGATCTGTTAGCAATTGTTATGTTAGGTAAGGGAAGTGAAGGGAATGGAATTAAAGATAAGGGAAGGGAAGGATATGGGAAATTAAAGGAAGGGAAGGGAAGTGAGGGGAAGTGAATGGAAGTAAAAGTGAGGGAAGTGAATGGAAATGTAGGATAAAGATCAGCAGTATAACTTTAAGCATTGTTGAACCTGCTACAATTCCTGACATGTTAGCAATTGCTGTCTTTCCTCTTTCTACGGTTAATGTCGTTACTCCAGCCTTGACATAAGATATTTGCAATCGATTTATTCTAGGCGCCTTTTTCTACTTTTATTCACTTCCTTTGACATTGGCCTCCGGCTTATCATTTGACGATGGCTTTCTGGAACAAAAACGACAGTATTTTAAACATTATCTACCAAGCAGTTTGTTCTTCTGTGATACTTGATGTGTTTGGTTTGCTGTGATACTTGATGTGTTTGGTTTGCTGTGATACTTGATGTGTTAGGGTTACTGTGGTACATGATGTGTTTGATTTGCTGTGATACTTCTTGTGCTTGGTTTGCTGTGATACTTGACGTGTTTGGTTTGCTGTGATACTTGATGCGTTTGGTTTGCTGTGATACTTTATGTGCTTGGTTTGCTGTGATACTTGACGTGTTTGGTGTGTTGTTTTGACACTTGATGTTTTAGGTATGCTGTGTTATTTGATATGTTTGGTTTGTTATAAAACTTCATGTGTTTGTTGGGTTGTTGTGACACTTGAAGTGTTAGATTTGTTGTAATACTTCATGTGTTTGTGTGTTGTTGTGATACTTGATGTGTTTGGTTTGCTGTTATATTTGATGTGTTTTGGTTTGCTGTGACAATTGACCTGTTTGGTTTGTTGTGATACTTGATGTGCTTGGTTTGCTGTGATACTTGATGTGTTTGGTGTGTTGTTGTGATACTTGATGTGTTTGGTTTGCTATGATACTTCGTGTGTTTGGTGTGTTGTTTTGACACTTGATGTTTTAGTTATGCTGTGGTACTTGATATGTTTGGTTTGCTATAAAACTTAATGTGTTTGTTGGGTTGTTGTGACACTTGAAGTGTTAGGTTTGTTGTAATACTTCATGTGTCTCTGTGTTGTTGTGATACTTGGTGTGTTTGATTTGCTGTGATTCTTGATGTGTTTTTGTTTGCTATGATATTTGAAGTGTTTGGTTTGCTGTGATATTTGACGTGTTTGGTTTGCTGTGATACTTGATGTGTTTGGTTTGCTGTGATACTTGATGTGTTTGGTTTGCTGTGATACTTGATGTGCTTGGTTTGCTGTGAATCTTGATGTGTTTGGTGTGTTGTTGTGATACTTGATGTGTTTGGTTTGCTGCGATACTTCATGTGTTTGGTGTGTTGTTTTGACACTTGATGTTTTAGGTATGCGGTGATATGTTTGGTTTGCTATAATACTTCATGTGTTTGTTGGGTTGTTGTGACACTTGAAGTGTTAGGTTTTTTGTAATACTTCATGTGTTTGTGTGTTGTTGTGATACTTCAAGTGTTTGGTTTGCTGTGATCTTTGATGTGTTTGGTTTGCTGTGATACTTGATGTGTTTTGGTTTGCTATGATATTTGAAGTGTTTGGTTTGCTGTGATATTTGAGGTATTTGGTTTGTTGTGATACTTGATATGTTTGGTTTGCTGAGATACTTGAAGTGTTTGCTTTGCTGGGATACTTCATGTGTTTGCTTTGCTGTGATACTTGATGTACTTGGTTTGATGTGTTATGTGTTTGGTTTACTGTGGTACTTGATGTGTTTGGTTTCCTGTGATACTTCGTGTGTTTGGTTTTTGTCTGGTTTGCTATGATAATTGAAGTGTTCGGTTTGCTGTGATACTTACAGTGTTTGATTTGCTGGGATACTTCATGTGTATGCTTTGCTATGATACTTCATGTGTTTGGTTTGTTGTGATACTTCATGTGTTTGGTTTGCTGTGGTACCTCTTGTTTTTGGTGTGTTGTTGTGACACTTGATGTGTTTGGTTTTTTGTGGTACATCATGTTTTGGTGTGTTGTTGTGACAATTGATGTGTCAGGGTTGTTGGGCCAAGGATGTGTCATACCTAATTACAATAGGTGAATAATGTCAATATGTAGTGATACTACATTATACTGAGTACATATGTTTACTTAGCAACGAACGAAAGTTAGCGCGGTCTCACCAATTTGTTTCATAAAGCATGTAACATCATAATATGTGGCTGAGTGGTGGATTCTTCTCCACAAAGTTTCTCGGTCGAAACCAAATACACCGATACAGTGGCTCCATCTGTCGAATTGAATATCATATATTAAAGCACATTGGGTATATGGTGGATGTCAAAACGGGCCACCATGGTGAAAAATATATATGCATCGACGTTAAATAAGTTGAGTCTGGTGAGTGTTGACTAAAGGAACCATTTTGGAACCTACAAATGTCCCAAGCCACGTATATATGGGATTGGGTGACTGCATGAAGTGATACGAAAAACTGTGAATTTTTCTCTGGACTTCTCGATGGTATGTGACCACTCACACGTTGCTTGATTAGTGGCAAGCTCACTGACTCATATGTTTACATTTAAACTACTCTTGACTGTTGTGGCGTAGTGGTTAGAACGATGGGCTTTCCATCCCAAGGACTGGGATGTATACGTTTGTATACATTTACGGCAGCTGTGTCGATATTTCAAAAGCGGTATTTTTAGCGTTTAGTGTTCACAATGGTAGTGGTGTAAAACTATGGCACAATATGGCAACAACAGACGATTCTATTGATGCATTTGTAACGTTTCATTGTCAACTCAAGAGATTTGTGTCTGTCAATAATATTAGTGACTTATATAATGAACATTATTGCTTGCAATTTTAATCAGTTTATTCACGAACATATTATTGCTGTGATTTATGTTGCTGTTTTGTGTCTCTTCAACTGCATAATTTTTTTCTTTTTTTAATTATTTTACGAGTACATGACAATAAACGGTTGTGGATGTCAACACATCAATACCCTTCGCTTTGTAACCGATGGGTACCATGTTGTGAAGAGCAACGCTCATTGACCGGTTTTTAGTAGACGTGCTATCGCTCTTTGTAAACATCTTTATTTTGATTTGTAATAAAACAAGAATGCTTGTTGGGAGTGTTTTTCATCATTGCGTACATTATGGCTGTAGCCCCTTATACAAACGTTTCACACAACGATGCTGGTTGTGGGTTGGTAAAATGTGTGTTTGTGTGTTATTATTGTAACAATACAAATACAATGTTTGTGTCCATTAAAACATTGTCGATACAGTGTCCCATAAACATCGCATGTCATTTACGGCAGCATGTACACATTTAACTGTGAACGAAAAATTGTATGTCGGAGTGTCGCCTCTTCTTCCCCCGGACAAACCAAGTCTAGCTCTTGTGGTTCTTCCCTCGCGACTTGAACTCTACACTTTCTCTGTCTCAGATCGTGTTACTGGCATTTATGTTGCAAAGGGTAAGTTGATGTCTTGTTAACAATGTCCGGCGCAGTCTCACAACGCTGCCAAGCATCCCGCCAATGCCACCATCTAGTGGTTATATTTTAATATATAATCAATATTGTCGACGGTGGCACACTTACTGGCGACGTAACCGTAAGCATCGCACAAAACGTTGTTGGAAACCTTCATTTACAGATATGTTGCGTTTACACGCGTGCACATGTATTTCTTGCAGTTGATGTGCTGTGTCGATATTTCAAAAGCGGTATTTTTAGCGTTTAGTGTTCACAATGATAGTGGTGTAAAACTATGGAACAATATCGCAACAACAGACGATTCTGTAGATGCATGTGTAACGTTTCATTGTCAACTCAAGAGATTTGTGTCAGTCAATAATATTAGTGACTTATATAATGAACATTATTGCTTGCAATTTTAATCAGTTTATTCACGAACATATTATTGCTGTGATTTATGTTGCTATTTTGTGTTTCTTCAACTGCATAATTTTTTTCTTTTTTTAATTATTTTACTTGCACAATGGAAGTACATATAGTTAGGTAACTTAGCGACATATTCTCGGATATACGGACAGACAGGATAAAAGCATCAAACTTTTCCACAGCTTCCTTAGGTTGGTACCTTTAACTTTCGGATCGGAGTCAGCAATTATTTTCGGTGGTCCGTTATTTTTCACATCTCCTATCAAACAGAATCTGCCATTTTACTACATTTGTCCTTTGGATATGGATACAATCCAGATAATGTCATTACCGTTTTTTCACTGCTTCCTTTAGTTACTAGCGTTAACTTTTTATCGGACTTAGAACATTTTTTTGGTGGGTCCATTATTTTGGACCCCCTATCACCCAAAATCTGCCGTTTTACCACACGTCTCCATTGGATATGAATACAATCAAAATAATTTCACCAAATGTTTTTCCATGCATCCTTTGGTTATTAGCTTTAGCTTTTTGAGAGGAATCAGAGCATTTCTTGTGTGGGTCCATTATTTTTCGCCCCTAATTAAATAAAAGATCGGTCGTTTTATTACATTTCTCCACTGGATATGGTTACAGATTGACTTACATCACGAACAGTGTTTCTCTGATTACATATGCTATTAGCTTTGACTTTTTGATGGGAGTCAGAAACGTGTGGGTGAATCCATAATTTATACCCCTTGAGCCGAGATATGCCGTTTTACTTTATTTCGCCATTTTTCAGTACACCATGCCATATATGTACATATTTTGTTTGGAAAAGGGTAAATCTAATAAACGAAAACATGTAGACATAATTGGTAGATCTTCGCTATAACTTAATAGGAAAGTATGGCTTTATAGAAGTTACGTCAATATCTAATCTACCAATCGGGTGTCATTATCTAATCTACCCATCGGGTGTCAAGGAAAACTCTTCACATCCCATGTTCAGACCATTTGCAATGGGTGTTTGCTATTAGATCAGTGTACTGGTCAACCAGATGAATGCTCGGTATGCTAAACGCATTGAATACTGCTACAGAGCATATTGCATTGGTGGAATGTTATTCGTTTGGTAGAATATCTTCCTCATTGCCTTGATAATGGTGACTAGACTGCTACTCTAGTCACAGGGTAGAAAGGTGGAGTGTTCTAGGAGTTGAACTGTGCCGAATCCAGATCCAAATGCACATCGGCTAAACCGTTGAAAGGTGACATCGCGATGAAAGTATGTCCAGTTTAAAAGAAGCAGGACATCTTCCTCCAAGTCTCGCTACCACGCTAATCTCTTTTGGATTATTTCATGTTGCTGGGGAGGTACGTGTCCCAGACAATTTCAATATTGTTGGAGTTAACTAAGTGATTGATGATATGCGGAATAACAACAGTTTGTGCATATTCATCAAACGTGGTGATGTTGTTTGTGGAAAGGAGATGGGAAGGAGGTAAATGAGTTTCTTTTCTGAATAAAATGCACACACGTAAAGGTTCTCTGCAGCAAGAAGATATATAGCCGAGAGATGAGGGTCAATCATTTCTTTAGCATTGAAATCTTTCCCGCTTGCTTCGTGCATTTGAAGAGTGCGAGTGAGCTCTTCTTTACTAGGACATGGATGGAATGCCTGATGTCAACTATCACCGATTTATCATTGTTGTCGTTCTAATCTTTGCCCAGGGCTTCGATCGCACGGCAGCGTTATCACAAAGAAGCTTTTCTCGTGATGCTGACATTCCTCAACTTCGAGAAGGAATGCGTTCTCAAACTCTGATAATTTGGGCTCCTGGATGTACCCAAAATGTGCTGACTTCGATTGTAAATTGAAAGTGTATTGTTCAGGGAAATATAAAATATGTGGTGTTGTTTCCGGTTTGTTTCATATCCAATTAAACGAATTCAGTAAAACTGCATTGATCATTTCAGTGGGAATGAACAATTATGGGCCACCAAATTTATACTGACAATCATCAAAAAGTGAAATGTTAAAATATATAAAAATGTGGTGATTTAAATCAAGCCGGCTTGTTCATTATCCCTTGTAAAATATAGTAAAACGGCATATATCGGTTCAATGGTGGGATGAAAATGCATGGCCCCCACCTAAGAATGTGCTGACGGCAATAAAAAAAATGAAATATCAGCGTTACGGGAAAATAAAAAATGTGGTATATTTGTTCGGTCTGTAACAGATGTCAGGGGAAAGTGTAATAAGACGGCATTGGGGTAAGAGTTCAGTTTGGGGGGAAATATTGTTGACCCACACAAAACATTTGCTAATTTTGATCAAACTTTGAAATCGTGTTGTTCAATCAAGCAGAAAAACAAGATGGTGCTTTTAGTCGATTTGTCCCATACAATCCAATGAAAAAATTAAGTAAAAAGGCATATTTCGGTCAAATAATGGGTACCCAAATTATGGACCCAATCCAAAAGTGAAATATTATTGTTTAATGAAGCAACGCGAACTATTTGTCACTTTGATCCACTGGATATAAATAGTAACATATATATGTTTAAAGGGGGGGGGGGTGAAAACGTATGGACCCACCCAAAAATTTTGCTGACTCCGATCAATAGTGAAATATTATTGTTCAATGAAGCAGCAAAAACATTTGGTGCTTTTATCCAGTCTATTCCCATCAAGTTGGTAAGGTACCTGACTAATATGTATTACACGGATTGAGAGGGAACATCAGCCACTTGTGGCTTAATATCCTCATTATAAAACAAACTATAACAATGTACGTATAACATGTACCATCGAATGCACTGTAGCATAGTTTTCTATAGTAAAACCATCATCATCATTATTGTCGTCATCATCGTCATCGCAAATTCACACACATGTCAACTTGTGTTGATCAAAACGACTGAGATTATTACCTTTCATATTGTTCTTAGCGAGAAGTATATCATGTATATCAAAGAGAATGGGTCTTCTCAAAACGCTAAGAATCGTTACGAAATATGTAAGAAGGCATTAACAAATTCACTACATGATTGTCTCAGCAAATTGAGGGACAAAGTTAAGGAATCATATTAGAAGTGTAACTATTCATTACAAATTAACCAGCTTATAGTCACAATTAATTAAGGGATCATTTATTAAAATAATTATCTCTTCCCAACTGTTATATTAAAACGTCTAAGGGAGTCATCTCAAATAAAGTAGATTAGTTTTATAAATAAATTAAGGAATCAAGTTGAGACGTGTAAGAATAATTTAATAAGGTAATTAACCGATCACATGAAAAAGTTAAGGGTACTAAAATTAAAGGCATATCACAAAATAGAGGTGTAATGAGTCATATAAATAAACACATTTAAGGGGCCATCAAACATTAAGGGTCATGTAAACTTAACAAAAGGGTCCTGTGACATCACCCTTATATTTATTCGTTTTGTGGTGGTCACTTTTTATTTTAAAGATACCCTTTAGTTCTTGGGATTGCATCTTAATGTCGGACATTGTAAATTCGCCCTACACTTTGACATGGTAACTCATTCGCTTAAATGTGTAGACAACCCCGTTGACTGGCAACTGACATCCATTAATATTTACTACATATAATCGGTGTGTGGGCTGTAAGATCAGATGTTTCTAAACTATATTTCTTGCATCCGTGGTGCGGTAAAGATGTTGATGAAAAGACATCTACCTAAAGTCATCATGAGCACTCCGTACCATCCACAAAGCCAAGGCAAATCGAAAGGGTGCACGGAAAGTTTACACGAATATGCTTATGACCTGTTACGATTTAAGAAAAATTGAGTTAATTGGGTCCGCGATCTACCCTTATAAGAAGCTTGTCTCAACGAGGATCCGAAAGAAAAACTAGGCTGGAAGGGTCCGTTTAAGATATATTACGGACGCAACAGAAACAAAATGATTTGTCCTTTGTTGGACAACAGTTCGCCAGTGCCAACCGAAAGAATCACCGTCGCTGATGTGCCAAAACTATTCCCCACGGCGTGACGACATAAACAGGTTTACGAAAAGGAGGAAAACATTTCGAGATGCTGTCCTAAAAGTAAGTTGCTGAAAGATATACTATGAACGACATCACGAGCGTGGACCAGGACATTGAAGAAGACGAACGAAGTCACACACTCAGAGCAAATACTATATTCCATATACCCGTGAAGACGGACTGGTTTCATTTCAACCAGCTGGGTTCCCAGTATGTTTTGACACGACCCCCAATGGCAATTGCCAGTTTTCAGCAATTGCTGAACAGTTACACGGAATTGGCATTCTGTGGTCGGGGCAAACGCCTACACAAGAAATGGCTCTTCGGGCACGTTCTTTCGCATCAAATGGAAGACTTCTTTGAAATATCGTTGACAATAACAACATTGACAATTACTTAACAAATATGGAACATAAATGAACATTCGGCGATGATATCACACTGAAAAGAACATCACGATTCAGTTCTTTTAATGCAAAATTACGTTTGTGTGAGAAATAACGGCTTTGAGAATACTTAAAGATTTTATGAGAATAATCCTCAAATGACCCCTTTATACATTGAGACGATCCGTCAATTATTCTTAATATACGGATCCGTTTATTTATTAAGACAATAAACTTGTTCATTATCAAAGTACTTCTTAATGACTCATTTTTGAAATTATTCTCTCTGTTTGATGTTATCCCTTAATTTAAATCATATTTTAAAACACTTATGTTCCCGTTACCGGTTATATGAATATCTTAGTTGATTGAGATTACCATTAACGTCATGTTTTGAGATTATCCCTTACTTGTTTAAGCTGATCCGTATTTTATTATTTTGAGATTACCTTTTTGTTTCTAATAATGCTATTACATCACACATTAACATTGCATTTTGATATGGCTACTAAGTTGTTTGATATGGCCCTTTAATTTGATCAAATAATGATCAGTTACGTCAATTGTAAATGTACTTTAATTACCGTTAATTGTCTTAAGGTAATCCCATAATTCAATGTAGATTACTCCTTTCATTTGTTGATGTGACTTTTAATGACCCCTATCCTTAGCCACACTATCTGACTCTGTCATATTGTTTGCCGACATGTATTTACTGCGGTATCTGGGAGGTTATGTGAACGGGGTTCCATATGAAACAATTATTATATTCTGTGAATTACTTAATTAATTAACGAACGTCGACTTGATACCAACCCGGCTAGTGTGAGGATGAACATGAGGAAACCTATGATGATGAGGAGGAGGTTAAGGATGTCATTGTTGTTGTCCTCATCATGGTAATACTTATAACCGTCATCGTCATCATCTTCGTCATCATCTTCGTCATCTTCATCATCATCGTGGTACTCGTCGTCGTCATCATAGTCATACTAATCACCACCATCATAACTTAGATGACGCCTTTATTGACGTTTCCGTCCTCCTGATAATCATCATAATAAATTATCATCCTCATTATCGTCGTCTTCATCATCAATACTAACATCATCATCATCAACAACAACTCCATCACCATCACCATAGTCACATTATCACCAACACCCATTCTTTTTGCGAGAGGGCCACATAATTTAATTAACTTTTCCGAAAAGGCCATTGGGTGTGTCACATTTGTAGAATTGATGTCGCCCAAATGGATGGAACATTCGTCAGAGAGATCACAGACCTACCGGCCGACCTCGGAAATAGCCCCAGCTTAATGCTTGCAGGATGCAAACCAAAAGGATGTGACAGTAAGTCGGAACAACCTTTTTGATACTAAAAAAATTTACAGTTACATTACTTGTGGTTTAAAATGAAACACGAACAGGTTCTGGTTCTCTCGAAATCCCATTAATTTATTTAACATACTCTACCATTCATGGCGGGAAGAAAACACCAATGTAATAGCTGTATCAGAAGCATATTTAGATGTACCTGTGTACGTGTTTGTATGTGGTATGTGTATGTATGTATGTGTGTGGTGTGCGTGCGTGCGTGCGTGCGTGCGTGCGTGCGTGCGTGCGTGCGTGCGCGTAGCACCATCCGTAGGAACAAACATACATTTCAAGGTATACATTAGGTTCGTTTGTAAAAGTTTATAAACTAATGAATATAAACAAAGTAATACGAGGTGGTGCATCAATTATATGTCACAACCTCAGACGTCATACTGTGTTTAATTGAGATAAGCGCGATGTATTATGAGTGCCGACACATCACTAACATT
Organism: Escarpia spicata; assembly: GCA_963995525.1. Taxonomy (NCBI): domain Eukaryota; kingdom Metazoa; phylum Annelida; class Polychaeta; order Sabellida; family Siboglinidae; genus Escarpia; species Escarpia spicata. The sequence continues at coordinate 16,509,867 of OZ023207.1, read as the reverse complement.
GGACCGTAAATAGCCATCACTCTAAAAATATTCAGTAGTATCATTATTCCACATAATTGTTTACGTTGTAGTATCGCGTCAATGTGTGCTGGACCCGCCTGTAAAGACCGAGACATCTGCTCGCTTAGCGGACTGGAACAACGAGACTTGCTTGGCTCTAGGAGACACGGAACACTACACGTTTGATGCAAGCACCGGTTGCTGGTTCCCGCAGACTCAGAACAAATGTTGGTTGTCGGGTCTACTTATCAAGAAATGTGTGCCGGACGACCTGAAGACGCCGTTCATAGTGAGGATCACCGGACATCACCTCGTATGCTCCACTTCCCACTTCAAGGTGATGATGCGACAGAAGAAGGGGGCAGCGTGTGAACACGATGGCGAGTACAACATTTGTAAATAGAGTGACGTCATAGTGTCAGGAGGACTGACCATATGTATCGCAGTGTGCCGTTGTGAAAGCGAAGACTGTAAACACGTGACACTTCACATTCCGGAGAGATATGACGGGTGGAAGATATGTGAAATCGAAATCAATTGAATCACAATTATGTGTGCCGGTTCGACAAACAGTTCTTGATCTTAAACTTGGAACTTATTTCGCCTCAGCCAGTTATTACTCGAATATATTTTGCTGGTAACAATAGCGTAATTTTTATCGCGCCTGGTGGTTCATTATCTTCAACGAGTTTAGTAAGGAGACATTTGGAGAAAGAAAGGACAAATTAAAAGTGGAAGGACGTTTAGAATGTGGCGTGGAGGAAGGGACAGAAGGTGTGAAGGAAGGGAGGAAGGGAGGAAGGGAGGAAGGGAGGAACTGAGGAAGGGAGGATGGGAGAACGGGAGGAAGCGAGGAAGGGTGGAAGGGAGGAAGGCAGGAAAGGGAGGAAGGCAGGAAGGGAGGAAGGGATGGAGGGAGGAAAGGAGGAAGGGAGTAAGGGAGGGAGGAATGGAGACCGGGATGGGGAGGGAGGGAAGGGAGGACAGGAGGAAAGAAAGGGATGATGGAGACAGGGTGGGAGAGATGGAGGTGGAAAGGAAGGGCGGGCGAGAGAAAGGGATGGTACGGAAGAGTGAGGGAGGCGGAGGGAGGAAGGGAAGTGAAAGGAAGTGAATCGAAGTAAAAGGGAGGGAAGGGAAATAAAGGGAAGTGAATGTAGGACAGATATAATATTTGGAGGCAGGGTTGGATCAAAGTAGCATGGGAGCAGCAAGGGAAAGAGTGGATGCAGGGAGTGAGGTGAGAGGAAGTAGGGGGTGATGTGAGGGGAAGTAGGGAGTGAGGTGAGCAGAAATAGGGAGTGAGGTGAGGGGAAGTAGGGAGTGAGGTGAGGGGAAGTAGGGAGTGAGGTGAGGGGAAGTAGGGAGTGAGGTGAGGGTAAGTAGGGAGTGAGGTTAGGGGAAGTAGGGAGTGAGATGAAGGGAAGTAGGGAGTGAAAGTGAGGGGAAGTAGGGAGTAAGGTGAGAAGAAGTAGGGAGCGAGGTGAGCGGAAGTATGAGTACGTGGGGATGGAGGGGTAAGAGGGGATGGAGGGGATGGAGGCGAAGGAGGGGAGGAAAGGGAAGGAGGGGCGAGAGATGACCGGAGATAGGGGAGGGACGGGAAGGATGTATAAAGGAGGGATAGAGGGATGGAGGGAGGGAGGGAGGGAGGGAGGGAGGGAGGGAGGGAGGGAGGGAGGGAGGGAGGGAGGGAGGGAGGGAGGGAGGGAGGGAGGGAGGGAGGGAGGGAGGGAGGGAGGGAGGGAGGGAGGGAGGGAGGGAGGGAGGGAGGGAGGGAGGGAGGGAGGGAGGGAGGGAGGGAGGGAGGGAGGGAGGGATGACAGGTATGACTGTATATGCGTGTGATGAATCAAGTGGAGTTCGCGTCACAATTTAGTTATTGGATCTATACATATATTGTAACCGCACTACTGTGAGAGAAAAAATGTACGCGTGAAACATGTTTACCCATTCATTGAGGTGTTCAACAGTAATTGTGGTATTTACTGTTGTTGAACGCAGACGAACTATTATAAACACGTCGGACTCCCAAACGAACAGACCGGGTTCGAATTATCTTGCAACCGTTTCGAAGCTTGGGCAGTTCTATTTGTTCACACTGTCTCATTTCACTCAGTCAGATAAACGAGCACGTTAATATAAACACAGTTGTATATTTGAAGGGGTTGTGTTTGTTGTGCAGAGAGCACGTCGATTTGGTGTTGCAATGAACAAGATTAGCAGCTGATGAAGGTGAATGTCTTTTGCGCAAAATGTCTTTATGCCGCGCAGCGTAACCTTAAGCATCGCTGAACATGTTGAACTCCTGATGTGTTAGCAACTGCTGCGTTTTCCCTTTCTACGGTTAATGTCGTTACTCCAGCCTTGACATATGATATTTGAAATCGATTTGTTCTAGGCGACTTTTTCTATTTTCATTCACTTCCTTTGACATTGGCCGCTGGCCTATCAATTGACGATTGCTTTCTTAAAAAACAACGACATTTATTTAAACATTATCTACTAAGGAGTTTATTCTGCTGTGATACTTGATGTGTTTGGTTTGCTGTGATACTTGATGTGTTTGGTTTGCTGTGATACTTGATGTGTTTGGTTTGCTGTGATACTTGATGTGTTTGGTTTGCAGTGATACTTGATGTGTTTGGTTTGCTGTGATACTTGATGTGTTTGGTTTGCTGTGATACTTGATGTGTTTGGTGTGTTGTTGTGACACTTGATATGTTTGGTTTGCTGTGATACTTGATGTGTTTGGTGTGTTGTTGTGACATTTGATGTGTTTGGTTTGCTGTGATGCTTCATTTGTTTGGTGTGTTGTTGTGACATTTCATGTGTTTGGTTTGCTGTGATACCTCATGTGTTTGGTGTGTTGTTTTGATATTTGATGTGTTTGATTTGCTGTGATACGTGATGTGTTTCGTGTGGTGTTGTGACACTTGGTGTGTTAGGAGTGCTGTGATACCTCATGTGTTTGGTGTGTTGTTGTGATATTTGATGTGTTTGGTGTGTTGAAGTGATACTTCGTGTTTTTGTTGTGTTAGGGTGACATTTGATGTGTTTGGTTTGCTGTGATACTTCATTTGTTTGGTTTGTTGTGACACTTTAAGTATTTGGTGTGTTATTGTAACACTTGATGTGTCTAATTTGCTGTGATACTTCATGTTTTTGGTATGTTGTTGTGACATTTGATGTGTCAGGGTTGTTGGGCCAAGGATGTATGTTACCTAATTACAATGGGAGAATACTGTCTACATGTATCGCTATTACATTACACAGAGTACATGTGTGTACTTTGCAACGAACAGTTGTACGCTACATCATATGCGTTAGGGCGGCTCACCAATTCGTTTAATAATGCATGTAATAAAATGTGTGGCTGAGTGGTGGATTTATCGTCACAACGTATCATGGTACACGCCAAATACACCGATACGGTGGCTCCATCTATCGAATTGAATTGAATATATTAAAACACATTGGGTATATGGTGGATGTCAAAACGGGGGAGCGTGGTGATCAATATCTTCGCATCGACGTTAAATAAGTTGAATATGGAGGGTGTTGACTAAAGGAACCATTTTGGAACGCACAAGCCTAACGCCACGTATTGTGGGAGTGGGTGATTGCATAAAGACTTTGCATTTTTCGCTGGACTTTGCAATGTCATGTGACCATGAACACGTTGCTTGATTAGTGGCAAGATCACTGATTCGTAGGTTTACATTTAAGCTACGCTTGACTGTTGTGGCGTAGTGGTTAGAACGATGGGCTTTCCATCCCGAGAACTGGGATTTATGTCCTCTTGTTAATGCTTGCGCAATATCATCAGTAGTGCAAGTCGAACTATCGTCCACCGACGGTGCTTGATTTCAGCAGGATAACCGAGTACCTGACAATAAACGGTTGTTGATGTCAACACGTGAATAAACCTCGCTTGGTAGCCGATGGGTACTATAGTGTGAACAGCAACGCTTATTGTCTGGTTTTAGTAGACGTGCTATCGCTCTTTGTAAACATTCATCTTTGTTTTGATTTGATTTGTAATAAAATATTAAAGCTTGTTGGGAATGTTTTTCATCATTGTCTATATTATAGCCGTAGCCACTTACACAAACGTTTACCACACCGATGCTGGTTGTACTTTTGATAACATGTGTGTGTGTGCGCGGGCGCGCGTGTGTGTGTCTGCATTTAGCATATTTGTTGGTTATTGTTTTTCTTCATTTTTATTTCAAGGACGTTATAAATGTTCGTAGAGAAGTAGTATGAAAATGTTGTGCGGCAGAATAACCAAAGTGTTGGCAGTTTTATTGACTATTTTACTCTTTGTGCGTGAGTAGTGAACCGATTTGGCAAGATGGCAGATTCAAGTCTTATTCACGTGACGCGCTGTTGACCTTGCGACCCAGTGTCACTGACAATCTTTCTGGTCCACTCCTTTATTTAAATGACTTTACAGTGTTCGCTGATACTAACAATAGAAACGACCCGCAACGCAAGCGGGGTAAGAAATGCGGCTTACGCCAGAGACTTAATAAAAAGAAGGTACGTACCCTCCCCCTGCCTTCTATCATGTTGGCTAATGTCCGATCACTACGTTCGAAAACTGATAAACTTCAGGCCAATGTTGCGCTACTCTGGGCTTATAAAGAAGCTTGTTTGATATGTTTGACTGAAATCTAGTTTGATGAAACTTTACCTGAGAGTAATGGCTTTGATACCCCACTGAGAATGGACCGGGACAAAAAGGTGAGTGGCAAATCGCAGGATGAAGTGATATCTGTGTACATCAACCAGTGCTGGTGTAAGTATGTCATCGTGCGGGAAGAACTGTGTACCCCGAAGGGGAGCTATTGTCAATGTCGCCGCTTCCGACCTACTGACCCAGAGAGTTCGGACAACTGTTTTCATTGGTGACGACTCGACAAAACACGCGGTATTAATACCGCCGATCTTTGTTATGGCAACGTTACGGACGCATACAACTCCTTGAAGAAGATGGCACTCGGTAACACCGGCGTATAGAACTAAACTGCAGAGACGGAAAGCAGTGCAGAAAACTGTAAAAACGTGGCACTTGAACTCGGCCGACGTCCCCAGGGGCTGTTTTGACGGTATTTTGTGGGATGTTCTGATTGACACAAGCTCTTCGCTGGAAGAAGCTGTTGATGTCGTCAAAGATTATATCAAGTTTTGTGAACAACTGACTATCCCCACTAAGACTGTTAACATATTCTCAATACCGTGGGTAGGTAAAGAACTGAACAACATAACCAATGAGAAGAAGACGGTGTTCGTGTCTAACAACCGCACTGAAGCAAAAGGATCCAGTGTGCCATAGAAAGGTAGAGCAGGGACGCTAAACTGGAATAGAAGGACAAAATTGAACGTCTGTTTCAGTACGGCAACCTGCGCAAGGGCATGGCAGGGACTGAAAACTCTGTCTGGTTTTGAGTCCGTCAAACGTGTCACACAAACGTCAGAGTCAGCCGAAGAGAGTCTCAAGTTCGCTGAGGACTTGAATTCCTTCTTTGTGCGTTTTGACCGGCATGACTTCTCACGTGAGCGTCAGGAGGCTGTGGACGACATTGCGTCTCAGTTCACAGAGGGTTACACCCCGGAAACAACTCCTGATGACGTCAGTAAGTTAAGCAAGTTAACCCTCACAAACCAAGTCTAGCTATTGCGGTTCGTTCCTCGGATTCTTCACATTCCATGTCTTAGATCGTGTTACTGTTGCTAAGGGTAAGTTGATGGCTTGTTGACAATGTCCGATGCAGTCTCATACTCTTGCCAAGCATCCCGCCAGTATCACTATCTAGTTGTTATATTTTAATATGTAATCAATAGTATTGAAATCATGTTGTTCAATGAAGCAGGAAAAACAAGTTTGTGCTTTTATTCGGTTTGTCCCATATAATCCAAATACAAAATGAATTATAAAGGCATATTTCGATCCAGTATGGGTTAAACAAATGATGGACCTACCCAAGTTATTTTCCATATATACTCCAACTAAAAAGTGAAATATTATTGTTTAATGAAGCGTAGCGAAAAATATGGCACTTTTGTCCGATCTGTACCACATCCTCTGGACACAAATAGTAACACGACATATATATATATATATATATATATGTTGAAAGGGGGCGAAAACACAAGGACCCTCCCAAAAATACTACTGAATCCCATCAAAAAGTGAAATCTTATTGCTTAAGGAAGCACCAAAAAACAATTGGTGATTTTATCCGGTCTATCCCCATCAAGTTGCTAAGGTACCTGACTAATATGTATTACATGTATTGAGAGGGAACATCAGCCACGTGTGGCTTAATACCCTCATTAAAAAAACTATAACAATGTACGTGTAATAAGTATCATCGAATGCATTGCAGCATAGTTTTCTATAGCAAAACCATCATCATCATCATCGTCGTCGTCGTCATCATCGTCGCAACTTCACACACATGTCAAACTGATTTGATCAAAACGACTAAGATGATTATATTTCGTATAGTTCTGAGCGAGAAGTATATCATGTACAAAATAACCACTTTCCGAAGAACTTCTCACTCGGCAAACATTCCCTCAATTATCGGGTGCAATAATTGTATTATGTGTTCGTGTAATTGGAAATATCCTATTAGATAATGCTTTCGTACTTAACGAATAGGCTGGACAAAACACACAACGAAAACCAACCACGAGAGCAAGCATGATTCACAAGCAGGTTCTCAACGACAGACCACATCCACGTCATAAAGCAGCTGAAGGAGAAGTGCCGAGAATATAATATCCCACTTTTGTATCGCGTTCGTCGACTACAAGGAAGCTTTCGACTCAGTGCATACGCAAGCAATACTGACCTCGCTCCAAGAACAGAGGATAGAAGGAGTGTACATCGAATTCCTGAAAGACATCTACACCAACAGCTCGATGACAGTCCACCTACACAAAGAAAGCAACAAGACTGTCCTGGAAAACCAGAGACTTGAGGATAGACGGATAGTATGTCAGTTTTCTTCGTTTCCCCAAAGACGTTCTCAATTGCGCTACTACAACGCAAGAACTACATTAAATTCTGCAGGAGGTAGCTGATGAAAGTTTCAAACAAGGTCTGAAGATGAACGTTTCGAAGATAAAAGTGATGCTAGAAAACGAGACACCTATATATATATTAACACCACGCAGTTAGAGAACTTTGAAATGGTTGTAGATGCTGTGGTATTAATAAAGACACTACAGTACATGCCGCGTTTACTACAGGGTTAATGTCAAACATATAGCTAATAATAACATGATAGTTACGTCTATGTGGTCATAAAGAATGGACGTTACACTGACCCGTTACAAATGCTCGGCATCAACACATTTACAAAACTGCTGTTAGGCCCCTCTCCTGTGTAGCCATTCAAATAGCGAAATTCCTGTTGTAACCAACACAACGCAAAGATTCTGGAAAACCTGCGGTCTACACCTTGGGTATGTGTGCACCAGTTTTTTGGGAAATGTCTCTTCGGTTGTTGTTGTTGTTGTCGTTGTTGCCGTTGTTGTTGCTGTTGTTGTAGTCGTTGTAGTTGTTGTTGATGTAGCTGTTGCAGTTGTCGTTTCCTTTGTAGGTGTTATTGTTATCGTTGTTGTTGTTGTTGTTGCTGTTGATGTTGTTGTTGTTGTTATTGTTGTCGTCGTGGTTGTTGTTGTTGCTGTGTTGTTGTGTTGTTTTTGAACTTGCCATTGTCGTTCTACAGGGCACCTTGAAAAGGGACCGTCACCGAACCTCTAAATGTCAATCCTCCATCAGTTATTAACTAATCATTAACTACGTTTTGCAAATGCACCGACCATCGGCCATGTTCATATGAATTTCATACACGGGCCACTTATTTTATCGGGCACCATAAAACTCGACGCCGGCAATAAAACCATAAAAAAGTAGACTTTCAATTTGTATTGGGTATATTTACCTCTCAAGAAACTTCTTTTTGTTTTTTCTCGGTATATTTATTGTAGAATTAAAGGTTGTGTCACATGACCTACGTCATGTGACACAAGCTGGAGCGTGACTGGTGGCAGCTCCTGGTCGACGGCTCTGTTCAGTGAAGGCCTCCCCCTGTAGATGTTAATCGCCTCCGTCATCTTTCTCCTATGCCAGTTCTCTTCGAGGTGTAAGATTTTTACATCTTTCATCGAACACTGGTGTTCAACTTGTGTTCGCTTATCGTTGTGAGTGGGGTACCACAGAGATCAGTACTTGGACTTATAGTATTCTTAATATACGTCAACGGTTTGGACGGTGATATAACAAGCAAGGTATTGAAATTTGCAGATGATACAATATTGTTTAGAAGGATTAAATGTGATGGAGATAGACACCGTTTACAAGATGATCTTGACAGGTTGATAAAATGGTCTGAAAAATGGCAAATGTTGTTCAATTTTGTGAAATATCATTGCCTCCACACAGCACATGGGAATGAAGACGTACCATATACAATGGGATGTTCTGTACTAAGTACTACAGTAAAAGAAAAATACTTAGGGTTAACCATTAGTGTTGATATGAAGGTTTCGGAGCAATGCGGTATTGGCGCTTCAAAGGGAAATCAAATCCTTGAATTAATTAGGCGAAATATAACGTATAAGGAAAAACAGCCAATAATACCGCTATTCAAAACAATAGTTCGGCCTCATTTAGAATATAGTATTCAAGCGTGGAGGCCATATAGCAGGGAGGACATAGATATGCTAGAAAGAATGCAGAGGAGAGCAACTAAAATGGTACGAAAAATTAGGGATCTTAGTTATGAACTACGCCTAAAAGAATGTGGTTTAACAACAAGAATGACAAGGAGATTGAGAGGAGATCAGATAGAAGTGTTTAAAATATTGAATGGTTATGAAAATACTGATATAAATATTTTTTCTCAGCCAAGAAAGATAGAAGGACCAGAGGACATGACATTACATTAGTAAAGGAGCACTATAGATTATATATAAGGAAGTTCTCATTCTCACAACGGACCGTCCTAAATGAATGGAACACCTTATCTCCTGATTGTGTTGGTGTTAGCGTGAATATGTTTTAAAATAATTTCGACATATACCTTAAAAGGGCAGGATACACGTAGATAAAGAGTTTTGGACTCTTGATAAACCAAAATGCTTCGTTGTCCATCTGCCATATACAGTTAATTTTCTGGATGGCAATCTTCTTAAATCTTGTTAAATCGTTGATAGGTGTTGGGGACACGATATATGTTCCTTAAATCGTGTGCCCAGTGCCCTCGCTGTTTCTCCAATGTAGTTTTAGTCTCATTCTGGCATTGGATGTCATACACCACTCCACACTTCGCTACCTTGTCTGAGTTGTCTTTTGGGTATAAAAGCAGGGACCTCAGGGTGTTGATAGGTTTGTGGTACATTGGCATGTCGTAGGACTTAAAAATCCTTCTCAATTGTTCAGACAGCTTACAAATATAGGGTAGACATATTGCATGTTGTCTTCTTTTGGTTTCTTTGGTGTTGACATTCTCCTTACTTCACGCCAGTCATGCTGCAGCTTGTGTCAAACGACGTAGGTAATGTGACACGACCGTTAATTCTATTTGTAAGATAGCTACTGAACCAATTAACAAGAAGTCCGTGAGATGCGACCAAAATTATATAGAGAAAATTCATAAAGGTATCTTGAGAGGTAAATATACCCAATATGAATAACGAAGAAACCGAATCATCACTACAGGATTTTCAATTTAGTTTAACAAAATATAGTTTTCCCATATTAACTTTAATTTATTCCCAAGACCGATTAATAATTTCGTGTAAGAACAACATAATATACTAGCAAAACTGTTTGTTACGAAAGACAGAACAATATCGTTAATTCACCCCTGGCGTTAACACTGCTAACATACATGTGTTCACAGAGATAAAACTCCGATGTACCCACGGGTAACACTCCCGGTGTGTCCACTAGTAACTATCCCGGTGTGTCCGAGAGTAACACTTTCTGTCTGTCCACGGGGAAACCTCCATGTGTGTCCACTGGTAACTCTGCCGGTGTGTCCACGGATAACACTTTCTGTCTGTCCACGGGAAATACTCCCGGTGTGTCAACGGGTAACACTCCAGATGTGTCCACGTGTATCACTCTCGGTGTGTCCACGGTTTACACCCCCGGTGTGTCCACGGGTAACTGTGTCCACGGGTTACACTCCCGGTGTGGTCACGGATAATACTCCCGGTGTGTCCACGGGTAACACTCCAGATGTGTTCACGTGTATCACTCCCGGTGTGTCCACGGGGAACACTATCTGTGTGTCCACGGGAAACATTCCCGGTGTGTCCACGGGTAACACTCCCGGTGTGTCCACGGGTAACACTCCCAGTATGTCCACGGGTAACACTCCCGGTGTGTCCATGGGTAACACTCCCGGTGTTTCCCCGGATAATATTCCAGGTGTGTCCACGGTTAATACTCTAGGTGTGTCCCCGGATAACACTCCCGGTGTGGTCACGGATAATACTCCTGGTGTGTCCAGGGGTGACATTCCCGGTGAGTCCACGTGTGACACTCCCGGTGTGTCCATGGATAACCCTACCATTCTGTCGGTGGATACTCTGGGTCCACAAGTGCTACTGGCAGTGTGCCCACTGGTACACTTGTTGGTTTATTCACGGGTGACACTCCCAGTGTATCCAAGGGTAACACTTCCGGTGTCCGGTGTGTCTACGGCTGATTCTCCCGGCGAACCCACGGGCGGCGGCGCTGGCGATGTTGGTGTTTGCGGTGGTGGCGGCGGCGGCCGTGGCGGTGGTGGCGGCGGTTACAGTGGAGGTGAAGGCGACAACTTTGTTTATTTTATGGTGCTGGTGGTTGTTGTAGTGGTGGTCATCAAGGTACACAATATTACCACCACCAGGACCCGTTTTGTATATGTTGAAATCCCAGTCGCTGTCAGATGTGATTTCTGCTCATGAGTGAAATTTTCACAAGTATTCTGATAATACGGAGCTGTAAAAATGCACATCCTAATGAGGTTTGTTGAATTAAGACAGGCACTCACGATTGTATCGATGACGTTTTATCATAGATGAACAGCAAAATGTTCATGGTGAACATTGACAAAACAAAAGTAACGACTGTTTGTGCTTCACCTCGGTAGACTAGACAGTGATTCTGCAGACATCGGTGGCAGTAATGTCCCCCTTTTTAACGCCAGTGAAATACTTTGGGGTCAACATTGAATAGTTACATTCCATGCAGTTGGAAGGTTCGCAGCAGCTCATAGATGATTAATTCTATAGAAGCAAATGCGAAACCAGGTCACGCCAGTGTTGCAGAAACTCATCGTGTAATACCCCCGGAATACACAAGGGGAAGCTCCCGGTGTGTCCACGTGCAACACTCCCTGGATTTGTACGGGTAACACTCCCGGTGTGTCCAGGAGTAACACTCCCTGTGTGTCCACGGGTAACACTCCCGGTGTGTCCACGGGTAACACTCCCGGTATTTATACCGGTATCCATGGCAGTATGGGGGTATGTAGTCTAAAATCAGGATTAATATAATACATTACGTTACAATTCAATGTAATAGGATAATACAATATGATATATTATTATATAGTGTGACAATGGCAATCGTCCTTGGGAAACCATTAATGATAAAATATGAAACATACATTCTACATATTAAATGGGAAATCTTGGTGGCACAAACACACATCCATACAAAGGAACCTACTGATTCCACTCATCATCCGGAGTCACCGTAGTGCAATGCCATTAAGGCTTGGGTGTTTAACGTGACCGACGTCGAGTTGAGTTTTTTCCATAATATATGAGGTCTTTGTGTGAAATTGTATGCGAATACGGCATTGTCATGGTGAATATAAGGCCGCTGAAGATATTAAGCATAATTAATAATTAGTTAGTAACTGATGGAGAACGGGGATTCAGAGGTCGTGTTGAGGTTCTGGAGAATTAAAGCGGCAACGACAACAGAAGCTGCAAGTGTGCGAGACTAAATGACTCTGAAAATAAATGGCGACAGAGAAAAGGGAAGTCGTATACGTAATTATGTGGATTCACCTAACATTGATTTCGACGTTATTGCTATTTCTGAAACATGGGCGGAAACCGATCAGACGTCCCGGTTTCAATTACCACGTTATTCATGGTATCACATTATAAAGGGTTACAAACAAGTTTATGGTGTGACACTATTTGTCAAAGATGATCTAGATTGTTTTAGTATATCGAGTAAATCAAGAGATATCAAGGATGTGCTTGAATGCGTTAGGATTGAGTTAAAGTTCGCCAACTGTAGACGTGTGTTAATTGTTTGCTTATATAGAGCATCTGGGTCTGTGTTAACTTTATTTTGTGACAATATTGACCGTTTATTTAACCAAGTTGTGACTAAGAAAACTTTATTTATATGTGGTGATTTCAACATAGATTTATTGAACTATGAATCGCATGGTGGTACCAAAATATTCTTAGATTTGACGTTCAGTCTTGGTATGTTCCCAGTAATTACTAAGCCTACTAGAATCTCGAAAGTGTCGGCAACAATTATTGTTAATATATTTACCAAATATATTGATAGTGATATCAGGAGTGGATTATTATCACTGATATAAGCGATCATTTGTCCGTTTTTCCTATTTTCAAGTATGGTGGTAACAGATGTAGTCGTAGTTGTCCAGGTGTAGTTGTCAAGGCTCTGTTCTTGGATAAATTCACTTTTTTATTTATATTAATAATTTTTCACAAGCTAGCCCAATGTTCAATTCCATATCCTATGCAGACGACACCACTTTGTTAAGTAGAATTAGCAATTTCACAACCGCACACAATGATGATGATGAAACACTGATAAAACAGGAACTCTATCTAGAATTATTGAAAGGCTAGAAATAAGCTTTCACTTAACATTGCTAAATCCAAATTCATGCCCAAACATATTTAAAACACCTGTTTGTAAAATAAACAATATAGTAATAACAAAGGTTGACATTTTGTATTTATTGGGATCAACTTTAGACACACATCTAAACTGGATAAAACACTCTGAAAATGTATCAAACAAATGTTCTGGAATAATCGGTACATTTAATAGATTCTGATTCTGCCAATGAGAATTAAAATAACGCTATATAATACATTATTAGTACCAGACACACAAACTCGTTATTTAAAAAACTAAACTTACTAAAATATAATTATATTTTAGCCATTCAGGAAATAAAATGTTATTATAAATTCATGCATAATAAAATACCTACATATCTACAACATTGGCAGAGAGCAACTAACACCATGATTCATGATCACAATTCACGCAAACAACAAAAATACACATTTACGGTACAACCCATACTTTTGCAAAAAATGGTCTTGAATACATTTTAAAACAAACAATCGACAATACATCAAAAAGCTTGATACACAAACTTTATTCACACAGTTTACAGGGTTTCGTAAATTATGCAAAGTATCACATCATTTAAAATTACAAAAACAAGTGCATAAACATTAATTGTTATGCTTGCAAATATACACGCAATCAACTGCAATGATGTAATCTACGCCCAAACACTATAACATATGTGTTCACCTAATCACTTCACCAAACACAATGAACCTACACCCCAGCTGCATACTGAAACACAACAATCCAGTTTTCTAGTGACGATGATTATTACTACAATTTAACGTTTAAGTTTTGTATAACATATATTATATATTATTTTCTTCCAACAGAAATTGAACTAAAATATCACGGCTGGTGGCCGGGAAGTAGGAATCGTCGCGATCCTCTCTGTACACCGTAACTTTATCAAAATGTATATTATTATTGAATGCCAGCACAGTTTGGATACATCAATCCACTTCTGTCCTGTTCTTTTCTGATTGTGAATAGAAACAATAAAAAAATATCACAGACGAATAGAGCGAAGAACGGTCGACGTCCGTCGGGACCTATAACCTCCTATGACTGTGGCATTTATGGTCACCAAAGCGCGCTTCACGCATCGACGAAAACATAACAAAGGACGCACAACTGACTCACGACTAAATGCATCGGTTTGTTGTGCACTCCATTCAGAGTGAACTTTGAATTGTTCACTATAGTTCTAACAGTACCTGTGGATTATGTTGCTGAGTAGCGAGTGTTGATAGACAGTCTGCTTCCGCGAGACTGCACTCATGGCTGGCGATTTCAGATCGACAAACGAAACGTTCAGGGACGGATGTTCTGAAATACAATTCTGGTTGCCGGTTTGGTTCACCTGCTTAGACAATTCAACCGGATATAAAGATAAGATGTTGTCTGTACTCGACAGGTGATGGAAGATCAGTTAGTCTTCCGGACGTTGTACGGGAGAAAAACAATCATTAATATATGTCCGATTAACAGCCGACGTTGTGTCTGTGTATTATCAGCCTTTTCGTTGGGCAATGCTGAAGAGACGTATGGATGGAATTCCTTCTCGGGAAACGTGGAGGGGATTGTCCGTGTGGCAGGATTGTTTGACTCGATCATGACGTTTCAATACAGCGGTCTATCCGTAAATGGTGTTATGGCTTCGCAAGCTTTGTAGTTTCAATGCGGTATTGCCGTTAATGTCTTATAGACGACCTTTAGCAACAACCTTCTATGTTTCATCGTAAGATATTAATTTGCTAGCTTCAGGCATTAGGCATTACCCTTCGGTCAGGACTGTGGTTTGGACTGCATATATGCTGATGGTCTATTTCTGTTTACTCCTTCCGCCAATATATATATATATCACTGTGTATACACGATATATATTCGACACGTGTTACTTGTGTGGGTGTCAACACGACGTTTAATATAATGTTCGTATATCCTTTATTACGTACAGTGAATCTAGAATCAGAAATCTTGATGGAGAAATGATATGAGGAGGAAACAAAGTTATATTTCGCCAACCTCGGGAACGCCAGCCTGTCTTTAGTTGACCGTATGGTTTATTGTAATCAGTCATGCGGAGCAAGTGACCGGAACATCGTATTTGAGAGAGAGAGGGGGAGAGAGGGGGAGAGAGAGGGAGAGAGGGGGAGAGGGAGGGAGGGAGAGAGAGAGAGAATGAGAGAGAATGAGAGAGAAAGAGAGATGGGTATGGTCTGTATCGATGCTGTCAAATGTAACATTAATTTACAATGTACTCAAACTAATGTAATAGGTTTCCCGTTGTTTATTTATTAACTATATATGTGACTGTTGTTAGATATCCTATTTTAAGATTGAGTAATATGTTGTGATCCCCTTTTATATGTCCGTAAATGTGTTTAAAACTTAAAACACTGCCCATAACACGATGCTTCTTCATTAGTAATTAGGCGGCACCGTATTCATTGCATCACCGCGCAATGACGAGCACTGTGTTTCTTACGTATCGTCTTTTACTTTGTACATAAATTAGATAAGAAAAGAAAATATTTCATTACGTCTTTTTGAATATGAACACCGTTACCAACATTTAGTATATTATACGTGTTGAGATAGGCCCTAGTGAAACATCGTGTTGTGTAAAAAAAGGTGAGTTTTTATATTGCGCGGTATCCAGTTCTCCGGTGGCGGCGGTGGCGGTTGCAGTGGAGGTGAAGACGACAACTTTGTTTGTTTTATGGTGCGGGTGTTTATTGTAATGGTGGTGATCATGGTGCACAACACTACCACTACCAGTTTTGTGTACATTGTACTTCCAGTCGCTGTGAGATGTGATTTCTGCTCATGAGTGCATTTTCACAAGTATGCTGATGATACGAAGCTATAAAAATGCACCTCCTAGTGAGTTTTAGTGAATCATGACAGGCAATCAAGATTGTTCTGATGACGTTTTATCATATATGAACAGCTAAATGCGCATGGTGAACACTGACAAAACAAAGGGCTTCCTTGTCCACCTGCCACCTAGAATTAATTCTCTGGGTGGTAATCTTGTTAAATCTTGTTAAATCTTGTTAAATTCTAATATAATGTGACAATGGCAGTCGTTCGTGGGAAACTATTAATGATAAAATATGAAACATTCATTCTACATATTAAATGGGAAATCTTGGTCGCGCTGATTCCATTCATCATCCGGAGTCACCGCAGTGCAGTGCCATTAAGTATTGGATGTTCAACGTGACCGACGTCGAGTTGAGCGTTTTTCATAATATATGAGGTCTTTGTGTGAAATTGTATGCGAATACGGCATTGTCATGTTGAATATGTGGCAGCTGATCTCTGCAGCTATTAAGCATAATTAATAATTAGTTAGTACCTGTTGGAGGATGGGGATTCAGAAGTCGTGTTTAGGCGTCGGTTACAAGCGGCTCTGGAGAATTAAAGCGGCAACAACAACAGAAGGTGCAAGTTTGCGAGAATAAATTACTCTGAAACTAAATGGCGACAGAGAAAATGGAAGTCCACAGCAGAGATGGGACGACGTCGTTAAGGGTTATTTTTGGATAGACGCAGGAAGATAAAAGTTGTTGAGAGAGACTGTTTTTGAAATTATTGTATTAATATTGTCATCAGGGCATTATGCAAAAGGCGGTGTTTTTACTGGCCAGTGTCACGTGCAAATTACAGACATTGCAAAGCCAACGAAGTAATCGTAGCACTGTGTAGTTATTTAACAAGATTTAATAAGAGTTACAAATATTGCAACCCAGATAATTAAATTTAGATGGCAGGTGGACAAGGAAGCCCTTTGGCTTTTCGAGAGTCCAACCCTTTTATCTAGATGTATCCCGCCCTTCTGAGGAATGTATCGATTTTATTGTTAAACATATTCACACTACTAGCACCCACACAATCATCAGATAATCTGTTCCATTCAATTACAATCCTTTGGGAAAATGAGAACTTTCTTATATCTAATATATACTTTTCCTTTGCTAATGTAACGTCATGTCCTTTAGTCCTTCTATCTTTCTAAACTGAAAAAAAACCATTCACTATTTTAAACACTTCTATCTGACCTCCTCTCAATCTCCTGGTCTCTAATGTTGTTAATCCACATTGTTTTAGGCGAATTTCATAACTAAGATCCCCCAGGTTTTGTATCATTTTAGACGCTCTCCTCTGTACCCTTTCTAGCATATATATGTCCTTCTTGCGATATGGCCTCCACGCTTATATACAATATTCTAAATGAGGCCTCACTATTGTTTTGTACAGCGGTATTATTAGTTCTTTTTTCTTACACGCTATATTTCGCCTAATTAATCCAAGGATTTAATTTCCCTTTGAAGCTGCAATTCCGCACTGCTCTGAAACCATCATATCAGCACTAATGGTTACCCCTAAGTCCTTTTATTTTACAGTAGTACTTAGTACAGTACCCCCCCATTGTATATTCTACATCTTCGTTCCCATGTCTTGTGGGGAGGCATTTACATTTCCCAAAATTGAACAGCATTTTCCACTTTTCAGACCATTTGATCAACCTGTCAAGATCATCTTGTAAATGCCGTCTATCTCCATCACTTTTAATCCTTCTAAACATGTTTGTATCATACGGAAATTTCAACACCTTGCTTGTTATATCGTCATCCAAATCATTGATAGATATTAAGAATAACATAGGTCCTAATACTGATCCCTGTGGTACCCCGCTGAATACCGATTTCCAGTGTGAAGCCTCCCCATCAACTACTACACGTTGTCGTCTGTCAATCAGCCTTTTTTCTATTCAGTATATTATACCATTTCATATGCCAAGGGCCTTTAGTTTAAGCAGTATTCTTTGATGTGGTACTTTGTCGAAAGCATTTTGAAAATCTAAGTAGACGATGTCTATCCACTTAGTGATGTCTTCCAAAAAACATAACATATTTGTTAAGCATTACCTCGCTTTAAAAAACCCATGTTGAGATGGGTTTATCAAGTTATGTTTAACAAGGAAATCCACCATGTGATCTTTAATTAGTGTTTCTAATAATTTGCAAATCACTGATGTTAAACTCACTGGTATATTGTTCTCTGACTTGTTTTTCGAACCTTTTTTAAATAACAGTACAATGTTTGCCTCTTTCCATTCTAAAGGAACCACGCCCTCTTCTAATGACAAATTGAAAACTGTAGCAAGCGGTACGCAAATTTGTTCTACAATTTCTAATAGTAGTTTGGGGGGAATCATATCCACTCCAGGTGATTTATTATCCTTCATAGCCCTTAATTTCTTAGCTACCATTTCCGGGCTTACAATTAACTGTACTAAATAGTCTGAATCTGCCCCCTTGAACTTAGCCTCTGGTACTGGCAGTGAACTAATATATTCTCTTGTAAACACTGAACTAAAGTACTCATTCAGGTCTTCTGCCATTAAGAATCCCTCTGATATTATATGTCCAGCACTATCTACTAGAGGACCGACCTAATCCTGAACTTTCTGTTTGCTTCGTCTTGACAGTGAATCTATTTTTAGTTATTTATTCTAATTAATTATTTAAGCGAAATTACTGATTTCAATTAGTTATAATTTAACTTATTTAGATTGTACATTCCATTTAGTGTTTTACTAATCTACTTTATTTAGTTGTTTTATAAATTTTAATGTACCTGTTGTACTTTTCAGCCTCTATGGTGCCAACAAAATAAACTTATTATTATTATTATTATTATGAGAGTTAGGAAGAAGTCCCAAACAACCCGCATTTTTTGATGGGAAAGATGACATGGACTCATACCTTCAACGATATGGGAAGTATGCCGAAAACGAAGGATGGGATCTAAATTGTTATGGTACTTACCTAGGGTCACTTTTATCCGGACCAGCACTAGATGTGTGTTCCCGATTGCCCGCCTCCGATAAGCTCAAGGAAGCATTACTGAGAAAGTACCAATTGACGAAGGAAAACTATGGGAAGAAACTTTATAGTGCACGTATGGCATCAAACGAATCAGCTTCGCAATTCTTGGTTCAGTTAAAGCATCAGTTTGATAAATGGGTAAAATTGTCCAAAGTAGAGGCAACGTTTGGAGGATTAAGAGAGTTAAACATCATGGAACAATTCTTACATGCGTGCCCTCGGGAACTGGCCCTGTTCATTCGGGAACGTTCACCCAAGGATTTGAGTAAGGTCTTGGAATTAGCGCCGATCTTTACCTCCGCCAGCGAATCTGTAGGATTATCGGGATCAAGAAAACCCTTATCGCCAATACGCGTTACTCCAACACAATCATTATCTCCACCACACGTTACTCCGACACGAGCTAGCCCACTATTATCACCGCCTCCGGCGACGCCATCGCCACGTCGATTCGATGGTAATCCCTCGAGATACGATCCGAGTGAAAGGTTATGTTTCCTGTGTCAGAGACTAGGGCATATAGCGAGGAACTGCCTAAAGGGACGACCGACTGCACCAGGGAATAGAGGAGATACCCAGGCCAGTCATAAGTGTAAATTCGGGAGTAACGGTTAATTCTTGTCCGCATGAATGTTCTTTTGTTGATGGGAAGGCCTACCAACAATGTGGATGTGTCCTGCCCATTGTTGGAAGCGTTGGTGTTTATAGGCAAAACAATCTCCCTCTTCTACAAGGACGAGTGGGAGATACGGTTGTTACGGTACTAAGGGGTACCGTGTGTAATGGTGTGATAGTCAAGAGAAACCTTATTGACGATAAGTTATTGACAGGGCAGAAGCAAAATTTAGTCTTAATGGATCAATCGGTTATGGAAGTACCTGTGACGAAATGTTTCATTGACACTCCTGTGTTTACTGGGGAAGTGGAAGCATTGTGTTTACCTGATCCCATCTGCGAATTAGTTATAGGGAACATTCCGGGGATACATCCTCATGTTCTAGGACGAGATAATAGGGATGGCTGTAAATGTTGTCAAAACTTAGAAGAGAAGACGCAGCCAGATGATTACATCCGAGATGGAGAGCGAGAACTGAGGAAGGAATTTGTAGGGAGGATCAGAGAGTTAGACAAGAGACGGCAGATGCAAGAGGAAGACGAGGACCAGAGGGGGCGAGGGAGGAGAAAATGAAGAGTAAAGTCGGGAAGAAGGTGAAGAGGTTAGAAGTGAGGCGCTAGAAGTAAAGAAGGAGACGAGTCGACACCAGAGATAAAGACGGAGCAGGAAGAGAAGAAGTCCGAGTCCGGGTCGTCATGCAAGGTGAAGAAACCACGGGACAAAAAACCGCCCCTCCAGAAGAAACCGACGAAGGAAATAAAGGCGACAAAAGCGAAGAAGGTATTGAATGGTACCAGGAAGAAAATGGGAAATGGGCAGGAAGAAGATAGTGAGGATGAGGAAGTCGCGCTAGTGAAGGTAAAACAGGACAAGAAAGCCAAGCAGGCACCGGCCAGGGAAGTTGAGGATGACGAAGATGAAGAAGAGGATAGTGATGATGACGAAGATGACGACGATGAAGAGGAAGATGAGGAGGAGGAGGAGGAAGGGGAATATGTGGTACCGAAGAAGAGGAAGGCGACTGGCACAGAAAAGCCGTCAAAGAAGTGTCGAGTAGGTTTCTCTCAGATAGATTTTGTGGGACACAAAGTGGGAGCGGGTCAAGTACTAACCCAATCTGACAAGGTAGAGAAAGTCAGAGATGCTCAAATCCCTTGTACCAAATCTCAGGTTAGATCCTTGTTTGGGATTATCTGGGCAGTATCGGAAATTCTTTCCGAATGACGGCAGTCTTACGGCTCCGCTTAGTGACTTAACGAAGAAAGGGGCATCCAATAGGGTGAAATGATCCGGAGTACTCGATAAAGCGTTCAATGAATTTAATTTCTGCATGTGTAATGCCCCGGTTTTTCGATTACCGAATTGAGATTACGATTTCATCCTCAGAACCGACGCATCTGACAAAGGTCTAGGGGCCATGTTACTCCTCATTAAACAAATTTAAGCACGATTTAAATTATGCAAACTGGGACACTGTAATGCACGAGTCAAACCCTGATTTAGCATTCTCGCGCTTTATGCAAATACTAAGTAATACTTATAACGATGCCTGTCCTGTACAAATTACAACGTATTCAGGAGAGACAAAAAACAGTGATAAACCTTGGTTATCACGAGGGCTAAAAAACGCTTGCATAAAGAAGAATAACATGTACTTAGCGTTTCAAAGAATAGGACAGAATTAACAGAAATCCGCTACAAAAATTACAAAAATAAGTTAACAAAATTATTACGTCTAGAAAAGAAAAAATATTACAGAACAAAACTCGACGATTGTAAGACTAATATAAGAGCAACTTGGAAAACTCTTAACAGCATAATAGGTAAAAGAAAATCTGATTACACATATTTGGACAAGTTTCATGTTGGTGAAAACATAGTAGTATTAGAAAATAAAGAAATAGCTAATCATTTTAACAATTTCTTCGTCGATATAGGTACTAAATTATCCAACCTCATAGAATCCTGCCCGGGAACAAAGCCAACCGACTTTGTAAAACGTACTGTATCACAATCAATGTATATGTTCCCCGTTACTGAGCAAGTAGTACTCGAAATTGTGTCTGGGTGCAAAAGTAAAACTTCATACGGACACGATGAAATCAGCATGAAAACAGTTAAGCATGTAATAAAGCAAATTGTACAACTGCTAACCCACATTTTTAACAGATCTTTGATCAGCGGATCATTTCCAAATTATATGAAATTAGCAAAAGTCATTCCTATATTTAAGTCAGGAGATCGTTTTCAATTTTCTAATTATAGACCTATATCTCTCTTATCACAATTTTAAAAAATACTTGAACAAATATTCTACAAAAGGCTAAGGTCCTTCATTGAAACACAACACATATTGACAGATGGGCAGTATGGCTTCAGAAGTAATCACTCAACTTCACTAGCTTTAACAGAATTTGTGGAAAAGATTACTTCCGCAATGGATAAATGCCAAAGCACGATTGTAGTCTTTATCGACCTAAAAAAAGCCTTTGACACTGTTGACCACAACATACTGCTAAGTAAATTGCAATGCTACGGAATAAGGGGTCTGGCTCTGGACTGGATAAAAAGCTACTTAACCAACCGTAGACAATATGTATGCTATAACAACAGTAACTCAGAACAAAAGGAAATCAAGTGTGGAGTCCCGCAAGGTTCAATCCTTGGTCCGTTATTATTTATTCTGTACATAAATGACATGTGTGAAGTCTCAAAATTGCTTGACATTATTTTGTTTGCTGATGATACAAACATTTTTTATTCCGCTAATAACACAGATGAAGTAAGCACTGTTATTAACAACGAACTAAAAAAACTAGACCTGTGGTTTCGAGCGAACAAATTATCGCTTAATGTGAACAAAACACATTTTATAATGTTTAACAATAAAAAGCAGCCTAGAACAGATGTGAATATAGTTTTGAATGGGAAAAACATTGAGCAGGTATCATATACAAAATTCCTTGGAGTAACCATTGACGAAAACGTAACATGGAGAGAACACGTAAAAATGGTTGAATCAAAATTATCAAAAAGCATAGCAGTTTTGTATAAAACCCGGCATGCTCTTGATTGTCAAGCGTTACACACATTATATAATTCACTTGTTGAACCACATATGTCATATTGCTGTGAGATCTGGGGAAATACTTATCAATCTAGACTCATACAGCTATTTATGTTACAGAAAAAAGCTATACGGATTATTTATAACCTTAATTACCATGATCATACATCTGTATTTTTCCATCTCTCAAACATGCTTAAATTTCATGATTTAGTTAAACATAAGACTATGATCATACTTTATAAAGCAAACAACCATTCTTTAAATGGTCGTGTTCAAGCATTATTTGAACCAACCGCAGCTATACACATACATGATATCAGACAGAGCAAATTGTTCTATGTTAAAAAGACAAATACCACCCTCCGACTGCTGTCAATCACCGTCAAGGGTATAAAAACGTGGAACAATTTACCAAATAAATTGACTCAGCTTCCAAGTTTAACACAATTTTAAAAAGCAATCAAGTTGTCATTACTTTCTACATAGTTGTGAATTGTTAATTGAAGGCGACGTTTTGTTAAACCTATGTAATAGTAACACAAGCACTATAGTAAAAAGTTTATGTATGAGTTGTGTATATTATTTTGTGATTTATTTATAATTCCTGTTGTATTTATTCAGTTTTCTTAGTTCGAGTAGGGCATAGCAACACATAAGTCTATGACTTCAGCTATGTCCTTTCAGCAGCAGCAGCAGCAAACCATACTGTGCATGTATTATGTTGTTGTTGTTGAATAAACGTTCATTCAAAAACATGATGAGATGTGTTTCCCGTAGCTTTTGCTAATAAGAAGCCGACCGAGGCTCAGGGGTCTCACGCAACGGTAGAGAAAGAGTGTCTAGCGGTTGTCTGGGCGGTTGAGTAACCGAGGCTCAGGGATCTCACGCAACGGCAGAGAAAGAGTGTCTAGCGGTTGTCTGGGCGGTTGAGTAACCGAGGCTCAGACGTCTTACGCAACGGTAGAGAAAGATTGTCTAGCGGTTGTCTGGGCGGTTGAGTAACCGAGGCTCAGGGGTCTCAAGCAACGGCAGAGAAAGAGTGTCTAGCGGTTGTCTGGGCGGTTGAGTAACCGAGGCTCACACGTCTTAGGCAACGGTAGAGAAAGAGTGTCTAGCGGTTGTCTGGGCGGTTGAGCAACCGAGGCTCAGGGGTCTCACACAACGGCAGAGAAAGAGTGTCTAGCGGTTGTCTGGGCGGTTGAGTAACCGAGGCTCAGACGTCTTACGCAACGTTAGAGAAAGAATGTCTAGCGGTTGTCTGGGCGGTTGAGTAACCGAGGCTCAGGGGTCTCACGCAACGGTAGAGAAAGAGTGTCTAGCGATTGTCTGGGCGGTTGACTAACCGAGGCTCAGGGGTCTCACACAACGGCAAGAAAGAGTGTCTAGCGGTTGCCTGGGCGGTTCAATAACCGAGGCTCAGGGGTCTCACGCAACGGTAGCGAAAGAGTGTCTAGCGGTTGTCTGGGCGATTGAAAAATTCAACTCCTGCCTGTATAGACGTAAGTTTACGTAACAAACCGATCACCAACCATTGGCATTTCTCAAATCTGCGAAGATGACTAATCCTAGGCTAATGCGTTGGGCATTAAAGTTGCAACCTTACCAGTATTGGGTTGAAACCATCCCGGGTAAAGATAATATGGGTGCAGATTATCTTAGCCGTTTGGATTAGGCGTTGCATCCCACCAGGAAGGGGGAGTGAAAGTTAGTTATTCAGAACTTATCGATGGGTTATACTGTTTAGAGGGGGGGGATTTGCGTTACTCTGGGAGAAACGTCAATTTTAATTACCTATGTTAAGTCTTGTTGTGGGAGGTATTGTCACGACGTGGGGTTTAGTACTTAACATAGGTTGGTAGTTAATGTGAACGATTACAGTTGGGCTTACCATGGACGGCTATTGACGGCTGGCTAGTGCTTACACAATAGTGTGAATGCACTGGGGAGGTAGCATAGGATCAGATTTCAAAGGGACGAGGAAACTGTACATTATAGTTAGGGTAGACAGGTAGTAACATTGAATCTAACGTGTAATAATTATATAAAGGGTAGGCAGCTGTATATGTGTATGAACTGTGGTACGGGTGGAAATTTAGAGGGGATAATTTTATAGCGTTTAGGAATGTCGATATAATACAGATTTATGTACATGTTGAATTATTGTATTACCTATTGGGCGGTGAAATTATTGCAATGGTGTGCTGCCGCATCAGCAGGGATCACATGACATATTCAAAGATATGGTTGATTAACTGAGGTTTGGCAAGGATAGAACACAGCAGTGATCCACAGACAGGACGATATGACCTGGTCTTTTCAGTAATAAAATGATTATAGTGTGGTTATAAAACCGAGCAGTTCGTGTATAAAAGAGAACACCGGAATGTCGGGTCGGTGCGACGACCAGCTATAATTCAAGCTCGTTCGTGCGAACGATGGACATATTGCATAACAGCCAACGCCTAGATGATACCCGAGGCCAGGCAAAATTCACGCGTGAAGAAAGAAATTCAGTTGGTCGGCAAATCATTGACACCCGAACGTTGCGAACCGTCGGAGAATCATAGAGTTGACTGCCGTGACGGCCAAGGGTATTGTTAAACCCGAACATTGTAGTGTTATATTTATTATATGACGAAAGAGCTTCTTACAGATAACTCGATAAAATATTAAGTAACGGCGCTCTTATACCCTCACAGGGTTGATAGCGTACATTAATATTGTTGTTATTCAGTGTGGGATGAATACATTTTAAAATCAATATCTTGAATAAATGTTTCATTGAATTCCACTATCCCTGAATCCAAAATGTATTACAAGTTCGTCTCACCTGGTGGATCTTGACACTGGCGTTGTACGGGAGAAAAGCTCATAACCTTCTGTAATTTCATCGTAATATGTTGTTAAATTGCTAGCATTAACCTTTGGTCAGAATTGCATCGGCGTCTCTATTTTGGGTGGACTAGTCACCGTGGAGCTTATGTCGGCAAAATAACGCTGTTTTCATTCACTTTTAAAGCAACGTAAGCAATTTTTACTCACTTGATATACGCTGATGGTCTACTTCTATTTGCTTTTTTCGTCAAGATATATATTATATACAAGATATATTCAACAAATGTTATTTCTGTGGAAGTCAACATGACGTTTAGTATAAAGTTAGAATCACAAATCTTGCCAGGGAAATGATATGAGGAAGAAACAAAGTTATGTTTGGCCACATCTTGTAAATACGTTGGACATGTCATTTACAGAGACTCATCCGATGAGGGTGACATTCCAACGAAAATATGAGTTTTGTATGACATATTCAAAGATATGGTTGCTTAACTGAGGTTTGGCAAGGATTGAACACAACAGTCCAGAGTGATCCACAGACAGGACGATATAACCTGGTCTTCTCTGTAACAAAAAAAAAGATTATTGTGTGGTTATAAAACCGATACCTCGAAGCCATTCCGAGCGGTTCATGTATAGAAGAGAACACCGGAACGTCGGGTCGGTGCGACGACCAACTATACTTCAAGCTCGTTCGTGCGAACAATGGACCTATTGCGTAACAGCCAACGCCTAGATGATACCCGAGGCCAAGCTAAATTCACGCGTGAAGAAAGAAATTCAGTTGGTCGGAAATGCATTGACGAACGAGCATCTTATAGAGAATTCGATGTGTAACGGCGCTCTTATACCCTCACCGGGTTGATAGCGGAAGAGGGTCTTTGCTTTGTTATTATATTGTTTCTATTAGAGAGTGTGATAGAACGTCAACGTAAACGGATGAGTGGTAACAGGGAAGTCATGCTTATGTTCCCGGGAATTCCCGTTATAGAATAAGAGTGTGTAGGAGGCTGACGAGCCTTCCTCTAGAAATGTTGTATATTAATATTTTTATTATTCAGTGAAGGATGAATACATTTTAAAATCAATACCTTGAATAAATGTTTTATTGAATTCCACTATCCCTGAAACCAAAATCTATTACAAGTCCCTCTCACCTGGTGGATCTTGACACTGTCGTTGTACGGGAGAAAAGCTCATAACCTTCTGTGGTTTCATCGTAACATATTAATTTGCTAGCATTAACCTTTGGTCAGCGTTGCATCGGCGTCTCTATTTGGGGTGGACTGGTCACCGTGGAGAATTGCTTATGTCGGCAAAATAACGCTGTTTTCATTCACTTTTAAAGCAACGTAAGCAACTTTTACTCACTTGATATACGCTGATGGTCTACTTCTGTTTGCTTGTTTCGTCAAGATATATATTATATACACGATACATTCAACAAATGTTATTTCTGTGGACGTCAAGACGACGTTTAGCATAAAGTTAGGATCACAAATCTTGCCAGGAACATTATATGAGGAGGAAACAAAGTTATGGTTCGCGACATCTTGTAAATACTTTGGATATGTCATTTGCAGAGATATATCGGACGAAGGAGACATTCCAACAAAAGTATGAGTTTTGTATACTAACAATACCATGTTACAACTGCTATAAAACTGACTATTTATTTTATTTCAGTAATTCTATGAGTAAGTTGTAGAAATAGTTAGCATTTTATTTTTGCATATAACAATTCATACAGGATACTGAACAATCCGTCTATTAGATGTAGCGTTAGCCACATGTTTACTAAATCTGATGTCAACTGAAGTAAATATTTCACCAGAATGGCATTCTTAGCATAATGGATAGAGGTAAAGTTACTATGAATCCTATTGTTCAGAACATTGTAACAATCGCAGATATCGTGCTTAGTAGCAGTCGAAAGTAATGCACATTGAACCAGTTAGAGACACTTTACATCATTCTTTGTGACATAGGTACGAGCATGGCGTGACATGTGTAGGTGCAGGTCTACATGTGCAAGTGCACTCAGATATGTATGTGACTGTGTGTATAACAGTGAAGCGAAAGAACCGATCCACGACGACGATGTCCTACACCAGATTCCATCCAATCCGTTCAGCAGCAGCTCAAGTGACACGAACATTTCCGCTGGTGCTGACCCTAACGAGTTCAACAGATTCTATCCGTAAGAAGCTTTGTTTACACACATATAACTTACATAAAGCAGAATACAAGAACACATCGGGAAGGTGGTGGCCGGAGAGTAGCGAATGGTTGTTTGCGGATTGATTTGTCTGCAAACGCACAGGATATGTTTGTTTGTATATTTGTTATTGTGTGTGTTTGTGTGTGTTTGTGTGTGTGTGTGCGTACGTACGTGTGTGCGCGCGTGCACGCGTATGTGTGTGACTGGTGTGTGTATTTGTGTATGTGTGTGTGCGTGTGTGTGCTCTTGCGCGCGTTCGTGCGCGCACTTGCGACATCTCTGTGTTACACCATCTGTGACACCTAGCTTACCAACAGTTGAATATAATTCACGTTTGATCAATTAACGACAGCTTAAATGATTAATTGCCAATAAGTACAAATATGGCATTATTTCCTTTTATAAAAATTGACCTACGCCGTATACCTTTAGGATACATTTGTAATTGACGACATTTACCTATTAGCACAGAGCGCATACAGTGTCAAATCCCATCCCTGCCCTGAATTTGTAATTGTTTTATTTATATTATACCCAGGATGAAAATGTGCAACTACGTTATGGAACGGTATACCTACAGGATGTACACTAATAATAATAATGATATACAAATAATTCTTAGCAATAAGACATGCGACCGACATTGTGCTGCGTTATGTGTGTACGACTGTTTCTATTCTTTGTATTTCGCGTGTCAATAATTGTACGTGAATATCCAAATCACTCCCTCTGACATAAATAATCATGTTATATATATATGTATATATATATCATATATATCTGAAAACAATACGTGATATATGTATATATTTATAATATATATATATATACAGTATATATATATATATATAATATATATATATATATATATAATACATGATATATATATATATATATATATCACGTATTGTTTTCAGAACGTCAGTATGTATATTGTTTTACAATAAGATGTGAAAATGTCATCAGATTTCAGTAGCATCGACCCTTTGTATCATCATACTTGTGAACGCGGTTTTATTCTCGGGTATGACGGGAATCAAACAAAGTTAATATTATTACATAAACCTCAACATCTCATATTGCAAATTATGTTTTAGACGTGGTTTGAGTTGTACATTTTCGCTCGCTTATCTGTTTTTGATATTATGAAAGTTTGACTTTCAGCTGCTGAAACTAACAGCAGCTTGCTACTCGCCGTAGGACCTGATCTTCAGCGGTACCCTTTGAACCCCTCCTACCTTCCAACGGGTCCGCCCTCAGATCTCCTCCATGTAGGTATGTTGAACATAGTCATATAGTCTGTGTTTGGAGTTCGTCCTCTAAAGGCATCATATTACATGGACCACTGGATGGCAATTTGGTAAAACAGCCGTGTTTTTTGCTATCCAGATTAATCCACACGTATTAGTAAACACACACACACACACACACATACACACACATACACACACACACTTACACACTCACACACACACACACACACACACACACACACACACACACAAACACTCAGACTCACACACTCACATACTCACACACACACGCACACACACACTCACACACAAACACACACACTCACACACACACACTCACACACACACACACTCACACACGCACACACACACTCACACACGCACACACACACACTCACACACACACACACACTCACACACAAACACACACACTCACACACACACACACCCTCACACACTCACACACTCACACACTCGCACTCACACACACACACACACACACACACTCAAAACACTCACACACACACACACTACATGTTTAATCGGCATTTATGTTAAATTATCATGCATATTTGGAAATATTTTATGCACATGTTTTGTCGGTAATGCATATGTAATTGCATATTTAAAGAACTGTTCAAGATTATCATGAGAACTGAATTGCTCCAGGGACCAAAATGACAGAAAATCCATCAAATACCTTATATTGTCGCCAATTCACAGGTTCTCCTAATGGAAAATGGACTAGATTGGTGGCATTAGACAGCTTCTGTCATATTGCCAATACAAATGTAATGAGGTCAGTTGAATTATTTACTACATTTCGTCGCTACGGCTGACTATTCCTCTGTCCTATCTACTAGCAATACAAATGAAGCATACAACAACTTAATGTTAACATATACATCACTTTATGAAATATCTTGCCCAGTTAAAATTATCAGAGTAAATAGTAAATATATTAAAAGAGAGCCCTGGGTAACATCAGGCATTATAGTGTCTTCAATAAACAAAGACAAATTACTCCGCAGAAAGCTAAATAAGCTCAATACAGCGAGACAGGATGCTTATAAGGTATATTGTAGACTATTTGATAAGATCAAAAGAGCAGCAAAAATTAAGTATTATACTGAAATACTGGAAGAACGTAAACATAGCATCAAAGAAACATGGATCACACTGAGGAAGGCAATATTTAATCAAAAAAAGAATGTCCAATTACCTCAAACTTCATTGTAAAAGGAGAAAACGTATCAAATTCGGCTTTTATTGTTGAAGAGTTTAACCGTTTCTTTGCTGATATAGGTAAATCAGTGAGTGATTTAATACCTCCTCCCACAACCTCGTTTCATGCACACCTAAAAGATAACTATCCTGTAAACTTGTTCATGCAACCTACTGATGTAAACGAAATCAAAAGAATAGTGCAAAAACTAAAAACTAAATGCACTGAAGGCTTCCATAGTTTATCTACAAAACTTGTACAACAGACCATTGAGGAAATAACAATCCCACTTGTGCACATCATAAGTAATTCCTTTGTTACAGGTGTTGTACCTGATAATTTAAAAATCGCTAAAATAATTCCAATTTATAAATCAGGAAATATTAATGTGTTTAATAACTACAGACCAATAAGTATTTTACCAACACTTTCTAAAATAATGGAATAAATAGTATGTAACAAATTAGTAATATATTTAGAGAAATATAATATACTGTATAAACATCAATATGGATTTCGCTCGAAACATTCCACTATACACCCTATATTGCACTTACTTAAAGACATAGCAGATGCAAATGACAAAACTACCAAAGATATTACATTGGCTGTGTTTCTCGACATATCTAAGGCGTTTGATACAATTAACCATGACATTTTGTTGTATAAGTTAAATCATTATGGAATCAGAGGAATAAGTATTATATGGTTTGCCAGTTACCTTTCTAATCATAAACATTATATTGAAATAAATAATTACAAATTTCCACTGATCAATATGACACATGGAGTACCACAAGGATCCACACTAGTACCTCTGCTTTTTTTATATTTATATTAATGACATAGTGAATTCTAGTTCTCTAAACTTGCTATACTTTGCAGATGATACCACTGTTTACTATTCAGGATATGATGTTGAACATTTAGTCATAAAAGTGAATCAAGAACTAAAACAATTATACAATTGGTTGTGTGCTAACAAATTGTGCTTGAACATCAAAAAGACACATTTCTGTGTGTTTAGTCCTGTAAACTCAAACTACGAGGTAAACAATAGCATTAAAATAAATAATGAAGTCTTCAACCAAGTTGGCAAGTATAAAAATGACGAATCTGTAAAATTCCTGGGATTGTATAAGATAAGCACTTAACATGGAAAGAACACATCAACATAATTAGTTCCAAAATATCTAGAGCTATTTTTGCAATAAATAGAGTGAAATATTTCTTACCATACAAGTCATTAAAATCATTATATTACATTTTAATTCACAGTCATATAACATATGGTATACAAGCATGGGGCAATGGAAATACAAAGAAAATATAAATTTTACAAAAACGTGCTTTAAGAATAATTAATAAAAAAGGATATAGGAGTCATACTGATCCTTTATTTAAGTCTGACAAAATACTAAAAATGTCAGATGTATACAAACTGCAGGTCTCACTATTTATGTACGACTTTAAACATGATTTATTACCCAAGTCATTTACACATTTTGCGATCAAAAAGACTTTAGACAAAAGTATAAGAATAACCCGACAATGCAACCTTCTTGTTAAAAAGACACATAGAACACATTTTTCGTCTAAGCTACCAAAACATAATTTCACAAGAATCTGGAACAATATAAACGAAAAAATAAGAAACACTAAACACAGGTTAAAATTTAGACGCGTGTTGTGTGACTTCTACTTAAACGCATATCTTCGTCAAGTGAATTGTATAAATCCTAGATGTTCAGAATGTAATGAAACTGATTAAATGAAACTCTACCTTTGTTTGTAAGTCTATTACCGTTCTTACACTACGTTGTTAAACAAATACAAATGTTTGGATCGCCTTTCTATTCACTTACATATACTTCAATTGATCATACTTCTCAGTTCGTTGTTATATATCACCAACAACAGCACATACTATATGTTAAATAATACTCCGGTTTAATATTATCTAGTGCGGAGGTGGGTTGGTGATGAATTTGAGTGAGTTGTTTAACATGATTTTGATGATTGTCATGATTGTAATCATAGAGTAATGATAATCAAATGGTGTCACTGGAAGACGGCTTTTAGCCAAGTGACATCCATGCAATGTAACACATTTCCATTTGTATGACATGTATATGTTAACTGTATGTTATGTTGTTCCGTTGTAAAATAAAGTTACTTACTTACTTGGCGGTATAGATTATGAGAACCAGGTGACATCGAAGGTTAATTACACGATTTTCTATCAGTATCGCTGGCTGACAGCAGCATCAACTTGTTCCATTGTACTATTAAACTAGTGGCACCATGCAATCACATTCAAACATTAGTATCTACAAATGCTTTTCATATATACGTAATGTTTTGCTAATTTCATATATTTGATGTTGACTGTTTCATGTTTGCAGGAGACATAGACGCCTTGGCAGTTGACATCGTACAGGGATATCTGTTCTGGAGTGACCCTCAAAAAATAATTATCAGCCGTTCAAACCTTAATGGAAATGATCAAGAAATTATCGTCACTAAAACTAAATTATTTACGTAAATTTATTTAAAACATACGACATTTCTTTGCCTCCAAAGCCAGGGATATATATCTACACTGACACTTTTCGCCCAACCCGACCTGATCCGATCATACTAGACTGACCCAGACAGGCGAGATTGATACCTGACTAAACCAACACCGAATATATCCCTGGCTTAATATTCAAATATAGGTTATTATATATATATATATATATATATAATGTATATATACATATATATTTGCGATATATATATAAATTCAAAAAGGTTTTTATTTTCTTAGTTATTTCCGTACGGAGATACGTATTTGATTTGCCTTCTTCGAAGAAATGTATTCTTTGTTAATGAATATCTAGATAATTGTGTTAGAACGGGTTAGAACACAACTAATATAATGGCGACTACTTGTGCCCTTGCTTTGTTGCTCCAGGGGGTGTGTGTAAGCTAGTAATATATAATAATGAATACCTTAGTTTATTGTGAAATTTGCATTAGTCAATATATATATACATATGTATATATATATATATACATATACATACAGATAAATTATGTTCAAATTCAACGAACGGGGTACACGGCATGTTTAGACATGTATCTTGAGTAATTATGTGACTAAAAGTGTGGAATATGCTGTGTTTATCCGGCTCGATGATACATTTCGAGGGATATACAGTTTGTTGTTTCTAGTTTGAAAACCTTTGGAACTAAAGCTGATAAACTGGTCGGTTTTGACGATATTTTTTATTGTTGACCTCTATATTTTTTTATAATTAGTTAGTAATCATCGTAAACCATGAATAGGCGCCGTGTTTATTACTTTATTAGAACATCACATATGTCTATGTTGTTACTGTCTTGTGATTAATGCAATTTGCAAATAACCTGATTTTTCCACAATATATTGGTCATGGGAAATATTGGTGTTATCGCCAGAGGACCATTTTTCCTAATGGCATATTCATATAAAATTATTAATCGATAACATGCATATTTAGCTGTATGTATATACTAACATGTGTAGTACCAAAATGCACTGCTATTTTTCAGATGTACCTTTTGGTATTTTTCTTTTTTCTTTTTTCTTCGCCTACTCAGGTTTGGGGAAGTTTTTCGCGTGATACATTTTAATACAAACTTGTGAACAATAGTAGGATATTTTTATTCCTACTAAAGAACATCTCTCTGGCTATCAGAGCAGTCATTTGGACTGACCAAAAATATTTTCTCTGTATGATATGGCCCGGGAAAAGCATCAAGTTACCGTCCGATTATAGTTATCGTCCGATCCGCGAGACGGTGGTAGTGTTTTGAGTGTTTTTTAGTCGCCTCTATCGGCTTCCAGCGAAACTATGCGACCGTTCATCATCTGGGTTTTGCTGCATGTAGATTGTTTTTGCTAGACTATTCTGATCTACGGTAACAGTCATACACATGTTATTTATGCGTGATAGTGATCGAACCTGATGTTATATGTGCCTCTCGATGACGACCACATCCCCCCCCCTCTATACAGTATAACCCATCGATAAGTTCTGAATAACTAACTTTCACTCCCCCTTCCTGGTGGGATGCAACGCCTAATCCAAACGGCTAAGATAATCTGCACCCATATTATCTTTACCCGGGATGGTTTCAACCCGATACTGGTAAGGTTGCAACTTTAATGCCCAACGGATTAGCCTAGGATTAGTCATCTTTGCAGATTTGAGAAATGCCAATGGTTGGTGATCGGTTTGTTACGTAAACTTACGTCTATACAGGCAGGAGTTGAATTTCTCAATCGCCCAGACAACCGCTAGACACTCTTTCTCTACCGTTGCGTGAGACCCCTGAGCCTCGGTTACTGAACCGCCCAGACAACCGCTAGACACTCTTTCTCTGCCGTTGTGTGAGACCCCTGAGCCTCGGTTAGTCAACCGCCCAGACAATCGCTAGACACTCTTTCTCTACCGTTGTGTGAGACCCCTGAGCCTCGGTTACTCAACCGCCCAGACAACCGCTAGACACTCTTTCTCTGCCGTTGTGTGAGGCCCCTGAGCCTCGGTTACTCAACCGCCCAGACAACCGCTAGATACTCTTTCTCTACCGTTGCTAAGACGTGTGAGCCTCGGTTACTCAACCGCCCAGACAACCGCTAGACACTCTTTCTCTGCCGTTGCTTGAGACCCCTGAGCCTCGGTTACTCAACCGCCCAGACAACAGCTAGACACTCTTTCTCTACCGTTGCGTAAGACGTCTGAGCCTCGGTTACTCAACCGCCCAGACAACCGCTAGACACTCTTTCTCTGCCGTTTCCTAAGACCTGTGAGCCTCTGTTACTCAACCGCCCAGACAACCGCTAGACACTATTTCTCTGCCGTTGCGTGAGATCCCGGATCCTCGGTTACTCAACCGCCCAGACAACCGCTATACACTCTTTCTCTACCGTTGCGTGAGACCCCTGAGCCTCGGTCGGCTTCTTATTAGCAAAAGCTACGGGAAACACATCTCATCATGTGTTTGGAGTAACATGGCCCCTAGACCTTTGTCAGATGCGTCGGTTCTGAGGATGAAATCCTAATCTCAATCCGGTAATCGAAAAACCGGGGCATTACACATGCAGAACTTCAATTCATTGAACGCTTTATCGAGCACTCCGGACCATATCACCCTATTGGATACCCCTTTCTTCTTTAAGTCACTCAGCGGAGCCGTATGACTGCCATCATTCGGAAAGAATTTCCGATACTGCCCAGATAATCCCAACAAGGATCTAACCTGAGATTTGGTACGAAGGATTTGAGCATCTCTGACTTTCTCCACCTTTTCAGATTGGGTTAGTACTTGACCCGCTCCCACTTTGTGTCCCACAAAATCTATCTGAGAGAAACCTACTCGACACTCTTTTGACGGCTTTTCTGTGCCAGTCGCCTTCCTCTTCTTCGGTACCACAAATTCCCCATCCTCCTCATCATCATCACATTCCTCCTCATCGTCGTCATCTTCTTCATCTTCGTCATCATCACTATCCTCCTCTTAATCTTCGTCATCCTCAACTTCGCTGGCCGGTGCCTGCTTGGCTTTCGTGTCCTGTTTTACCTTCACTAGCGCAACTTCCTCATCCTCACTATCTTCTTCATCCCCATTCACCATTTTCTTCCTGGTACCATTCAATACCTTCTTCGCTTTTGTCGCCTTTATTTCCTTCGTCGGTTTCTTCTCGAGGGGCGGTTTTTGTCCCGTTCTTTCTTCACCTTGGCTGACGACCCGGACTCGGACTTCTTCTCTTCCTGCTCCGTCTTTATCTCTGGTGTCGACTCGTCTCCTTCTTTACTTCTAGCGCCTCCCTTCTAACCTCTTCACCTTCTTCCCGAGTTTACTCTTCATTTTCTCCTCCCTCGCCCCCTCTGGTCCTCGTCTTCCTCTTGCATCTGCCGTCACTTGTCTAACTCTCTGATCCTTCCTACTAATTCCTTCCTCAGTTCTCGCTCTCCATCTCGGATGTAATCCTCTGGCTGCGTCTTCTCTTCTAAGTTTTAACAACATTTACAGCCATCCCTATTATCTCGTCCTAGAACATGAGGATGTATCCCCGTAATGTTCCCTATAACTAATTCGCAGATGGGATCAGGTAAACACAATGCTTCCACTTCCCCAGTAAACACAGGAGTGTCAATGAAACATTTCGTCACAGGTACTTCCATAACCGATTGATCCATTAAGACTAAATTTTGCTACTGCCCTGTCAATAACTTATCGTCAATAAGGTTTCTCTTGACTATCACACCATTACACACGGTACCCCTTAGTACCGTAACAACCGTATCTCCCACTCGTCCTTGTAGAAGAGGGAGATTGTTTTGCCTATAAACACCGACGCTCCCAACAATGGGCAGGACACATCCACATTGTTGGTAGGCCTTCCCATCAACAAAAGAACATTCATGCGGACAAGAATTAACCGTTACTCCCGAATTTACACTTATCACTGGCCTGTGTATCTTTCCCCTCTATTCCCTGGTGCAGTGGGTCGTCCCGTTGGGAAGTTCCGCGCTATATGCCCTAGTCTCTGACACAGGAAACATAACCTTTCACTCGGATCGTATCTCGAGGGATTACCATCGAATCGACGTGGCGATGGCGTCGCCGGAGGCGGTGATAATAGTGGGCTAGCTCGTGTCGGAGTAACGTGTGGTGGAGATAATGCTTGTGTTGGAGTAACGCGTGATGGCGATAAGGATTTTCTTGATCCCGATAATCCTACAGATTCTCTGGCGGAGGTAAAGATCGACGCTAATTCCAAGACCTTACTCAAATCCTTGGGTGAACGTTCCCGAATGAACAGGGCCAGTTCCCGAGGGCACGCATGTAAGAATTGTTCCATGATGTTTAACTCTCTTAATCCTCCAAAAGTTGCCTCTACTTTGGACAAGTTTACCCATTTATCAAATTGATGCTTTAACTGATCCAAGAATTGCGAAGCTGATTCGTTTGATGCCATACGTGCACTATAAAGTTTCTTCCCATAGTCTTCCTTCGTCAATTGGTACTTTCTCAGTAATGCTTCCTTGAGATTATCATAATTGCGTGCCTCGGAGGCGGGCAATCGGGAACACACATCTAGTGCTGATCCGGATAAAAGTGACCCTAGGTAAGTACCATAACAATTTAGATCCCATCCTTCGTTTTCGGCATACTTCCCATATCGTTGAAGGTATGAGTCCATGTCATCTTTCCCATCAAAAAATGCGGGTTGTTTGGGACTTCTTCCTAACTCTCATAATAATAATAATAATAATAAGTTTATTTTGTTGGCACCATAGAGGCTGAAAAGTACAACAGGTACATTAAAATTTATAAAACAATTAAATAAAATAGATTAGTAAAACACTAAATGGAATGTAGAATCTAAATAAGTTAAATTATAACTAATTGAAATGTGTAATTTCGCATAAATAATTAATTAGTATAAATAACTAAAACAAGATTCACTGTCAAGACGAAGCAAACAGAAAGTTCAGGATTAGGTCGGTCCTCTAGAAGATAGTGCTGGACATATAATATCAGAGGGATTCTTAATGGCAGAAGGCCTGAATGAGTACTTTAGTTCAGTGTTTACCAGGGAAGATATTAGTTCATTGCCAGTACCAGAGGCTAAGTTCAAGGGGGCAGATTTCAACTATTTAGTACAGTTAATTGTAAGCCCGGAAATGGTAGCTAAGAAAATAAGGGCTATGAAGGATAATAAATCACTTGGAGTGGATGGGATTCCGCCCAAACTACTAGTGGAAATTGTAGAACAAATTTGGGTACCGCTTGCTACAGTTTTCAATTAGTCATTAGAAGAGGGAATGATTCCTTTAGAATGGAAAGAGGCAAACATTGTACCGTTATTTAAAAAAGATTCGAAAAACAAGTCAGAGAAAAATAGACCAGTGAGTTTAAAATCAGTGATTTGCAAATTATTAGAAACACTAATTAAAGATCATATATTGGATTTTCTTGTTAAACATAACTTGATAAACCCATCTCAACATGGGTTTTTTAAGGCGAGGTCATGCTTAACAAATGTGTTATGTTTTTTGGAAGACATCACTAAGTGGATAGACATCGTCTACTTAGATTTTTCAAAATGCTTTCGACAAAGTACCACATCAAAGATTACTGCTTAAACTAAAGGCCCATGGCATATGAAATGGTATAATATACTGAATAGAAAAAAGGCTGATTGACAGACGACAACGTGTAGTAGTTGATGGAGAGGCTTAAAATTGGAAATCGGTATTGAGTGGGGTACCACAGGGATCAGTATTAGGACCTATGTTATTCTTAATATCTATCAATGATTTGGATGACGATATAACAAGCAAGGTGTTGAAATTTCCGTATGATACAAACATGTTTAGAAGGATTAAAAGTGATGGAGATAGACGGCATTTACAAGATGATCTTGACAGGTTGATAAAATGGTCTGAAAAGTGGAAAATGCTGTTCAATTTTGGGAAATGTAAATGCCTCCCCACAAGACATGGGAACGAAGATGTAGAATATACAATGGGGGGGGGGGTACTGTACTAAGTACTACTGTAAAATAAAAGGACTTAGGGGTAACCATTAGTGCTGATATGATGGTTTCAGAGCAGTGCGGAATTGCAGCTTCAAAGGGAAATTAAATCCTTGGATTAATTAGGCGAAATATAGCGTGTAAGAAAAAAGAACTAATAATACTGCTGTACAAAACAATAGTGAGGCCTCATTTAGAATATTGTATACAAGCGTGGAGGCCATATCGCATAGATGTGCTAGAAAGGGTACAGAAGAGAGCGACTAAAATGATACAAAACCTGGGGGGTCTTAGTTATGAAATTCGCCTAAAACAATGTGGATTAACAACACTAGAGACCAGGAGATTGAGAGGAGGTCAGATAGAAGTGTTTAAAATAGTGAATGGTTTTTTTTCAGTTAAGAAAGATAGAAGGACTAAAGGACATGACGTTACATTAGCAAAGGAACAGTATATATTAGATATAAGAAAGTTCTCATTTTCCCAAAGGATTGTAATTGAATGGAACAGATTGTCTGATGATTGTGTGGGTGCTAGTAGTGTGAATATGTTTAACAATAAAATCGATACATTCCTCAGAAGGGCGGGATACATCTAGATAAAAGGGTTGGACTCTCGAAAAGCCAAAGTGCTTCCTTGTCCACCTGCCATCTAGATTTAATTATCTGGGTTGCAATCTAAATCTTATTAAATCTTGTTAAATAACTACACAGTGCTACGATTACTTCGTTGGCTTTGCAATGTCTGTAATTTGCACGTGACACTGGCCAGTAAAAACACCACATTTTACATAATGCCCTGATGACAATATTAATACAATAATTTCAAAAACAGTCTCTCTCAACAACTTTTATCTTCCTGCGTCTGTCCAAAAATAACCCTTAGCGCAGTCGTCCCGTCTCAGATGTGGACTTCCATTTTCTCTGTCGCCATTTAGTTTCAGAGTAATTTATTCTCGCACACTTGCAGCTTCTGTTGTTGTTGCCGCTTTAATTCTCCTGAGCCGCTTGTAACCGACACCGAAACACGACCTCTGAATCCCCATCCTCCAACAGGTACTAACTAATTATTAATTATGCTTAATAACTGCAGAGATCAGCTGCCACATATTCAACATGACAATGCCGTATTCGCATACAATTTCACACAAAGACCTCATACATTATGAAAAACGCTGTCACATTATATTATAATTTAACAAGATTTAACAAGATTTAACAAGATTTAACAAGATTGCCACCCAGAGAATTAATTCTAGGTGGCAGGTGGACAAGGAAGCCCTTTGTTTTGTTAGTGTTCACCATGCGCATTTAGTTGTTCATATATGATAAAACGTCATCACTACAATCTTGATTGCCTGTCATGATTCAATAAAACTCACTAGGAGGTGCATTTTTATAGCTCCGTATCATCAGCATACTTGTGAAAATGCACTCATGAGCAGAAATCACATCTCACAGCGACTGGAAGTACAATGTACACAAAACTGGTAGTGGTAGTGTTGTGCACCATGATCACCACCATTACAATAAACACCCGCACCATAAAACAAACAAAGTTGTCGTCTTCACCTCCACTGCAACCGCCGCCGCCGCCGCCGCCGCCACCGCCGCCACCGCCGCCACCGCCGCCACCGCCGCCACCGCCGCCACCGCCGCCACCGCCGCCACCGGAGAACTGGATACCGCGCAATATAAAAACTCACCTTTTCTTACACAACATGATGTTTCACTAGGGCCTATCTCAACACGTATAATATAATAAATGTTGGTAACGGTGTTCATATTCCAAAAAGACATAGTGAAATATTTTCTTTTCTTATGTCATTTATGTACAAAGTAAAAGACGATACGTAAGAAACACAGTGCTCGTCATTGCGCGGTGATGCAATGAATACGGTGCCGCCTAATTAAGAATGAAGAAGCATCATGTTATGGGCAGTGTATGGATATAAACTACATCGATAACGGTTTTAAATATATTTACGGACATATAAAAGGGGATCACAACATATTACTCAATCTTAAAATAGGATATCTAACAACAGTCACATATAGAGTTAATAAATAAACAACGGGAAACCTATTACATTAGTTTGAGTATATTGTAAATTAATGTTACAGTTGACAGCATCGATACAGACCATACCCGTTTCTCTTTCCATCAAATCCACTGCTGTTTTTAGTTGGGAGATCATTTATTGTTGTCCTTACTGTTTTTTCATCAGCATTATTAAATTTAAGAACATATCTAACTTTTGTAGTTAAGTAATAGTCATATTTTTTGTTTCCTGTATATTTAATGTCTTTTACAATAGTTTGAGCTATGTTTGTAAAATATTTATTGAATTTGTTTGCCATTTGTGATTTATCTGTTATGTACTATTTACTTTAAAAAGTTTATGAATATGTCTTCTTTGTGTTATTTTAAAGATAATTTCGTTGATTGTTTTCCATGTATTTCTGATACACTTTTCTGTGTATTAGTTAAATTGTGATTCAAAGTAGATTTGCCTAGCTGCACGTACATATCTTTTAAATATGTTGTTGTACATTTTTGGCGTCGTTACCTGTGTGGTAGATAAGACATGCCGGCTACACTTCGATGGTGTACATATCGTGACGAATGTAAATTAAAATATTGACACTACAAAATGAGCAGAAGAGCGTATTCTGTGACGATCGAACGTGACGAACTTGTACACTCCGGAGTTCGGTGAACATCAACATCA
Organism: Escarpia spicata; assembly: GCA_963995525.1. Classification (NCBI taxonomy): domain Eukaryota; kingdom Metazoa; phylum Annelida; class Polychaeta; order Sabellida; family Siboglinidae; genus Escarpia; species Escarpia spicata. The sequence goes on along the minus strand of OZ023207.1, from coordinate 16,468,498 downwards.
GTAACACGGTGGTGATGTACACTTGAAAAGTTTTTTAAGAACTAACAATACACAACACCATGCCAAAACATACGGATAGCCGTCATAGTATGTACATATTATATTCCACTCTGTTTTTGCCGTATTTATTTTTCCGTGTGGAAATATGGGGAAATACGTATTCAACTAATTTGCATACGTGCATCCAAACCACATTATTATGCGTCTATGTTTGCTAAATATAAATCTGACATCAGAAATACAACACAACTATGAATGACATTATTTCAAGAAAAAAACAAACAAACCTTTTCCCGAATCTTTCAAAATGAACAAGAAAGAAACAACAAACAAACGTGAAGTTAACACATATAACAAGTTTTGTTTACAAACAACGGCATAAAACTGGTTAATAACATAACGTACTCAAGATATAAAGATTTGAAGCCCTACCTTGAAACAAATTGTAACTGCAAATTCGTACTTAATGACGTTGACGAACTAATTGTACAAAAACAATCGACAAACTTCCATATAAAAATAATATCGTTTGTGATTCCATTTCAACCAATTTACTCAAACAAATCGCACAAAAAATAATAAAATCTGTAACGCTACTTATAAATCAAGTCCTTAGCACGGGAATCTTCCCTGACAAATTAATAGTGGCCAATGTTATTTCGCTATTTAAAAATGGTGACTCGTCAATAATCAACAAATATAGACAAACCTCTCTTCTACCAGTTATATCAAACGTTTTGAACAAAATTATGGGGAATCAACTATCGTTCTATTTCGAAAGTAAAAAACTCTTTTCGAAATCTCAATATGGCTTCCGCTCTGGTCATTCGACTGGCTATGCTGCATTAGACCTGGTAGACCGAATAACAACCGACATGGATAATAATGAAGTACTAAAGCATTTGACACTTTAGACCATAATACATTACTGTGTAAATGAAAACACTGTGGTATTGATGGTGTATCTCTGAAGCTTTGTGAACGTTATTTATCAAATAGAACACAATATGTAGACATTGGAGATGTAAAATAATATACATTATCAATAACAACTGGTGTACCTCAAGGCTTCATTCTTGGACATATTCACTTTTTCATTTATATCAACGATTTTTCAACAGCTATCCCAAAGTCCAATTTCATATCCTATGCAGACAGCACATCTTTGTTAAGTAGAATTAGCAATTTCACAATCGCACACAATGATGATGATGAAATACTGATAAAAAGGAAAACTATAGAATTATTGAATGGCCAGAAATAAATAAGCTTTTCCTTTAACGTTGCTAAATCCATATTCATGGTTTCCCACATGCGCAAAAAATATTTAAAACACGCATTCCTAAAATAAACAATATAGTAATAACAAAGGTTGACAATTTAAATTTTGTTGGATTAACTTTAGACACATATCTAAACTGGAATAAAAACAAATGTACCAAACAAATGTTCTAGAATAATTGGTACATTTAATAGACTTAAACTAATTCTGCCAATGAGAATAAATATGATGCAGTATAACACATTATTAGTACCACAAACACACACTGACACGTTATTAAAAAAAAAAAAAAAAACTAAAATAGAATTATATGTCAGCCATTCAGAAATAAAAAAATTATTATCAATTCATGCATAATAAAATACTTACAAATCTACAACAGTGGCAGACAGCACTTAACACCAAGATTCATGGTCACAATACACGCAACCAACAAAAAATACACATTTACGGTATAACCCATACATTTGCAAAACATGGTCTTAAATACAGTATATCACATACAATCAACAATACCTCCAAAAACTTGATACACAAACTTTATTCACACAGTTTTCAGGTTTTCATAAATTATGCAAAGTATCACATCATTCAAAATTACAAAACGACGTGCACAAACATTAATTGTTATGCTTAAAAATGTATATACACGCAATCAATTGCAATGATGTCATCTACGCCCATACACTATAAAATATGTGTTCACCTATTCACTTCACCACACACTGTGAACATATACCCCAGCTGCATACTAAAACACAGCAATCCAGTTTTCTAGTGACAGTGAATATCACTACATTTTAACGTTTACATTTTGTATAACATATATTATATATTATTTTCTTTCAACAGAAATTGAACTAAGATATCACGGCTGGTGGCTCCTGCGGTCGAGACTTTCAACAAGTCTTAGGAGGATTCTCCGTGATCCTCTATGTGTTCTCTTGTTGAATGCCAGCACAGTTTGGATAAATAAATCCACTTCTGTCCTGTTCTGATTGTGAATAGAAACACTGACAACAGCTCAAAGACGAATGCAGTGAAGAATGGTCAACCTCCGTCGGGACCTATGACCTCCTATTACTGTCATTTATGGTCGCCAATGTACCCTCCCGAACCCGGCGGCGGCGGTGGCGGCGGTGGCGGCGGCGGCGGCGGTGGCGGCGGTGGCGGCGGTGGCGGCGGTGGCGGCGGTGGCGGCGGTGGCGGCGGTGGCGGCGGTGGCGGCGGTGGCGGCGGTGGCGGCGGCGGCGGCGGCGGTGGCGGTGGTGGCATTAACACACCCAATTTTAACGTCAGTGAAATACTTTTGAGTTAACATTGAACAGTCACTTTCAATGCAGTAACAACTGGGCATCGTTTGCGCCGCCTCTTTTAATGCATTAACACATATTTTATCCAACCTGTCGTCACTTTCTAAACGAGCCTCTGCTACACTTGTCACTTTTTTTTTTTAAAAGGTCCCGTTTTGATTACGAAAATTAGGTTTCTAATTTCACGGATGATTATATGTGTAGAAACAAAAGCGAGACCAGGACACGCCAATGTTGCAGGAACTCGTCGGGTAACACCCCCGGAGAACCCAAAGGTACAGCCACAGGTGTCCTCACGGGTAACACTCCGGGTATTTATAACGGGTACCACGCCCGGTATTTTAAAATCAGAATTAGTATAATATATTACATTACAATACAATATAATGTAATACAATACAATAATATAATATCATATATTATAGTATAATGTGATAATGGCAATCGTTCGTGGGAAACCATTAATGATAATATATGAAACATACAAATTACATATTAAATGGGAAATGTATACATGTTTTGGATAATTTTTGTCGCGCAAAGGACTATCCATCCATATAAAGGAACCTTCTGATTCCACTCTTCATCCGCAGTGCAATGCCATTAAGTCTGGATGGACAACGGCTCCGACGTCGCATTGAGCGTTTTCGATAATATATAAGGTGTTTGTTTGAAATATTCAAAGAACAAATGTTCAACAATTGTTTATTGCTTTTAACAATTCATTCAAGATTATGAACAATGTATCTATTAGATGTATTCTTAGCCACATATTTACCAAATATAATGTCAACTGATGTAAATTGTTCACCAAAAGAGCATTCTTAGCATAATGACTAGAGGTAAAATTATTCTGAATCCTATTATTCAGAGCATTGTAACTTGCGACATGTACTGTCCGAGGAAAATGCGGCATCGGTGGGTCCTGGCTTTGTGTACTGTTTAAATAAACTGTTCTATCGATGTATTGTTTTATAATGTTATGGACATATCAATTGTTTATCATAAGACATGTGTGTGTGTGTGTGTGTGTGTGTGTGTTTGTGTGTGTGAGTGTGTGTGTGTGTGTGTGTGTGTGTGTCTGTGTCTGTGAGCGTGTGTGTATGTGTGTGCGTGCGTGCGTGTGTGTGGGTGCGCATGTGCGTGTGTGCGTGCGTCTCTATGTGCGTGACACAATGAACAAACACATACACCGTACTTAGCATCAGTCGAAAAGAATGCACGTTGTGCCAGTTAGAGACAGTTTAAATAATTCATTGTCATATAGGTACGAGTCTGCCTGCGCTGCCTACGACCGACTGCGGTCATCAAATAGCAAGACATGGTACCCAATACTGAGGTGCTGGAAAATTGCATAACGTATCATGTCTAAATTCCCTTCAAACGCGCACAACTACGATGGTCCGATCACAGGGTTGGCATGACAGATTACAGTAAACGAAAGGCACTCTTCCACGGTCAACTGAAGATTGTTTGACGGTCAAGAGGATGGCAAAGAAGCCGCAATAAGAACGCCCTCAAGTTAAACTCCTGGTCTTTCACCAGCAACACATTGGAAGAGTCAAACAACTAGTCGCCCCCTCTGGCGTCACACATGCTGACCGGTCTGTAACATTGTGAATAGAAACCCTGACAACATCTGAAAGACGAATGCAGCGAAGAATGCTCAACCTCCGTCGGGACCAATGACCACCTATGACTGGACCATTTATGGTCGCCAATGCGCTTCACCCATCGTCGAGCACAGTGACCAAAGGACAACTGACTCACGACGAAATCCGTCGGTCGGTAGTCCAGTCCATTCAGATTGTACTTTCAATCAATGACACGGGAACTAAATTGATGTTGGGGGCTAACGGAGCTTCAGCACCATTGAAAAATTTTCGCCGCCGCATATCTTCACATCTTCCCTCACCTTGTGGCTGTCTCGGTTGGATCGACTGTTACATCGGAAGCTGTTGGAAATTGTTTGTCGCTGTGTCGCTATAACAGCAGCTTCTCCGCTGTATAGGCTGTGAACTCATAGCATCCGAACAAACACTTGGGGGCAGAGCTTTGAAAAACAATATTTTTTACGTCGCGACACTGCCATAAATTTACTTTCTCCAGCTTCTCTCCGTTGTCTCCACTGAAATGGTGACATCCAGGGGGAGGGAGGAGGGAGCGGGTACTATCAAAAAATGTCGCCACCACGCCGACTACTACTAGGGGGTGCAGAAATCAATATGTCCACTCTCCAATTGCTCACATCTTTCACAATCGACAAAATACACATTAATCGTCTGATCAAATTTACATTTCCACTCGCCATTGACACTCGCCACAAAAAACATTCACGCTCACATTTAATGGGGGGAAGAACCATATGTCTGCCCCACCAGATAAATTCTAGGGGGCAGCTGCCCATCCCCCCCCCGTTCCCACGTCTATGCTTTGAATTATTAATTGCGGTGGATTACGTTGCTGAGTAGCGGCTGTCACTGTTGATAGTCAGTCTGCTTCCATGACACTGCAGTCAGTGGTGGTGATTTCAGATCGTCAAACAACAATTAAACGAAAAGTTCAGAGATGGATGTTCTGAAATACAATTCTTGGTTGCCTGTTTCGTTCTCCTGATTAGACAATTCAACCGGATCTATAGGTAAGATACTCTCTGTACTCGACAGGTGATGGAAGATTTACATACGTCAATATATTAGCATATCACTTGGTCTTCCCGGCGTTGTACGGGAGAAAAGACAACCGTTAATATATATCCGATTTACAGCAGTGTTTGTGTCTGGGTGTTATCAGTTTTTTCATTGGGTAATACTGACGAGACATATGGATCGAATGCCTTCTCGGGAAATGTGGTGGGGATAGTCCGTGTGCCAGAAGTATTTGACTCGATCGTGAGGTTTCAGTTAATATAGCGGTTGCCCCCGTAAAGGGGGCTATGGCTTCGCAAGCGTTGTAGTTTCAATGCGATATTCCCAGTAATGTCTAATAGATCACCATTAGCGACAACCTTCTGTGGTTTCATCGTAATATATTAATTTGCTTCCATTAACCTTTGGTCAGGGCAACGGCGTCTCTATTTGGGGTGGACTAGTCAGCGTGCAGAATTGCTGATGTCGGCAATATAACGCTGTTTTTTATTCACTTTTAAAGCAACATTGGCAATTGTTAATCACCTCATATACGCTGATGGTCTGCTTCTGTTTGCTACTTCTGTCAAGATATATTTTATATACAAGATATATTCGACATGTTTTATTTCTGTAGATGTCAACACAACACGGCGTTTAATATAATGTTATCAAATCCTTTATCACGTACATCGATTCTAGAATCACAAATATTGCCGGGGAAATGATATAAGGAGGAAACAAAGTTCTGTTTCGACACCTCTTGTAAATACTTTAGACATGTCATTTGCAGAGACTGATCGGACGAGGGTGACATTCGAGCCAAAATAAGACTTTTCTATGCCAATAGTAACATGTTACATCACAAATTTCACATTTGCTCAACTGCTATAAAATGGACTATTTATTTTATTTCAATAATATTCATAAGCGTATTCAATGGGTATACGAGCATGGCATGGCGAGGGCATATGTGCGTGAGCGAGTGTTTGTAGTTGCACGTGTGCATGTGCGTTTTGATTATTAAAATTATGTTTTTATTGGAAGATTCGCACCAAATCATGGATGCTAAATTCTGTAGAAACTAAAGTGAGACTAGGTCACGCCAGTGTTGCAGGAACTCATCGGTTAACACCGCCGGAGTACCCAAGGGTGAAGCTCCCAGTGTGTCAACGTGTAACATTCCCGGTATTTCTACGGGTAACACTCTAGGTGTGTCCACTGGTAACACTCCCGGTATTTCTACGGGTAACACTCTCGGTGTGTCCCCGGATAATACTCCCCGTAATTCTACGGGTAATTCTCCCGGTGATTCCAAGGGTAGCATTCCCGTTATTTCTACGGGTAACATTCCCGTTGTGTGCACGAGTAACACTCTCGGTATTTTTACGGGTAACACTCCCGGTGTGTCCAAGGGTAACACTCCCGGTGTATCCAGAGGTAACACTCCCTGTATGTCCAGGGTTAACGCTCCCGGTACGTCTGCGGGTATCCAGGGCGGTAAAGAGATATGTAGTCTAAAATCGGGATTAATATAATACATTGCATTACAATACAATGTAATGCAATACAATACAATACAATGTAATGCAATACATTACGATAATACAATATATTATAATATAATGTGACAATGGCAATCTTTTCATTAATGATAAAATATTAAACATAAATTGTATATATTAAAACGGAAATATTGGTGGCGCAAAGATCTACCCATCTATATAAAGGAACCTATTGATTCCATTCATCAACCGGTGTCACTTCAGTGCAATGCCATTAAGTATTGGATGTTCAACGCTACCGACGTCGCGTTGAGCGTTTTCATAATATATGAGGTCTTTGTGTGAAATTATATGCGAATACGGCATTATCATGGTGAATCACCATAGACGATGATTTCTGCAGATATTAAACATAATTAATAATTAGTCAGTACCTGTTGGAGGATTGTGATTCAGAGGCCTAGTTGCGGCGCCGGTTACAAGCGGCTCTGGAGAATTAAAGCGGCAACAACACCAGAAGTTGCAAGTTTGCAGGAATAAATGAGTCTGAGAATAAATGGCGAAAGTGAAATAAATAAGAAAAGTGAGATGCACAGCTGACATTCGACGACTACGTTAAGGGTTAATTTTTATAAAAGTTGTTGAGAAAAACTGTTTGGCAATTATTGTATCAATTGTCTTCAGGGCCCTACGCAAAAAGCGATGTTTTTACTCTCTCTCTCTCTCTCTCTCTCTCTCTCTCTCTCTCTCTCTCTCTCTCTCTCTCTCTCTCTCTCTCTCTCTCTCTCTCTCTCTCTCTCTCTCTCTCTCTCTCTCTCTCTCTCTCTCTCTCTCTCTCTCTCTCTCTCTCTCTCTCTCTCTCTCTCTCTCTCTCTCTCTCTCTCTCTCTCTCTCTCTCTCTCTCTCTCTCTCTCTCTCTCTCTCTCTCTCTCCCTCTCCCTCTACCTCTCTCTCTCCCTCTCCCCCCTCTCTCTCTCTGGGGTGTGAGGCAAAACTATTTATTTAATATATATTAATATATTTAATCTACAGCTTGCCAAAGCACAGAGCACGATTGTAAAGCTACTTAAGCGATATCAGCTGTTTGTTAATATATGTGCGCTTACTGCACGTTGAATCGATGACATAAAGGCAATTACTAACTGTTTTGGTAAAGTAGCCCTGATTTGTAATAAGAATCAATATAAAGAACACATAAGTAATGTTCCAACCAACTGCTGGAACCAATCATGTGGAACGATATATTACAATCGATAACGTTGCATTGGATGTTGTGGAGAAATGCCATATCTCGGTAGCACGATGTCTCTAAACACAATGTTTGGAAATGCAATTTCTGCCAGCCTTGGAAATGCAAGCGCATCTTACGGCCGGGTAATCAAGCACCTCTGGGATTAAGGTGGTGTACATTTGAGCGCACAAATCAAAGTGTGTTGTGCCGTCGGAATGTCGATAAGAGGCGTGGAACCCATATCGACGCCATATCAGAGGCTTAGAGCAGTTCCAAATGCGCTGCCTACGAACGACTGCGATAATCAAATGACAAGTTGCTGGACAAGTGCGACATGTGTTGTGTCCAATTTCCCATCAAACGCGCACAAGTACGACGGTCCGATCACATGGTTAGCATGACAGATTACAGTAATCGAAAGGCGCTCTTCCACGGTCAACTGAAGACTGTTTTGAAGTCCTGAAGAGACTGCTGTAGTTAAACTCATGGTCCGTCTCCAACAACACATTGGAAGAGCCGAATAGAAACACTGACAACAACTCAAAGACAAATGGAACGAAGAATTGTCAACCTCCGTGGGGAGCAATGCATTATTATGATTCTGTCATTGATGGTCGACAATGCGATTCACGCTTCAACGAACACTGTGACCAAAGGACACACAACTGACTCACAACTAAATCGGTCGGTCGGTAGTCTAGTCTATTCAGATTGTACGTTGATGAATTATTCATTATGGTGGATTACGTTGCTTAGTTGCGACTGTCACTGTTGATAGTCGTCGGCTTCAACCACGCTGCAGTCAGTGCTGGCGATTTCAGATCGACAAACAACAATTAGACGAAAAGTTCAGGGGCGGATGTTCAGAAATATAATATTTGGTTGCCTGTTTCGTTCTCCTGCTTAGACAATTCAACCGGATCTAAAGGTAAGATGTTCTCTGTACTCGACAGGTGATGGAAGATTTACATACGACGATACATTAGCATATCAGTTGGTCTTTCCGACGTTGTATGGGAGAAAAGACAACCAGTAATAAATGTCCGATTTACAGCCGTCGTTGTGTATGTGTGTTATCAGCTATTTCATTGGGCAATGATTTACAGCCGTGGTTGTGTCTGTGTGTTATCAGCTTTTTCATTGGGTAATGATTTAAAGTCCAGCTTTAGCGACAACCTTCTGTGTTTCATCGTATGATATTAATTTGCTAGCATTACTCTTGGGTCAGGGCTGCATCGGCGTCTATATTTCGTGTGGACTAGTCACAGTGCAGAATTGCTTATGTTGGCAATATAACGCTGTTTTCATTCATTTTTAAATCAAAAATGTTACATTTGCTCAACTGCTATAAAATAGACTATTAGTAATATTCATTGTCACAAAGTGGTTTGAGTAGAATTAGTCTGGCTCAACATTAAAGTGTAAACATTACACTAGGCAGGAATTCCATTGTACGGTGCTGTCATCCCTCGGGTGCTTGAATGTAAAATGTAGCACTACGGCCATTTTGGGACCAAAGCGCAAATCATATTATCGGCTGGTTAACAAAGTCTATTCGATTAGTTATTGTACTAATTTTACTACTAGGAACGTCAAATTTAGTATGAGTAGAACAGGTTTTAAATAACTGATAATGTGGTATTATTACAAGTCATTTTAATGACATTAGAAGAAATTAGTAGCGTGCATTTGGAAGGTTGTTTATCGTTCCGGGCAGGTGCGAGTAAATTGTTCACATCTCATGTCTGAATGGAATATTTGTCTTACTAAAATAATTGATTAATTTTGTAACGTTAAGATATGTTATTATTATCATTATTACCGTCTCCATACAGGGTTTCTGATTATATTAAATGAATGATTGAGGATTTTCAGGATTTGACCATTGTGTACCTATTATGCAAGAATGTTTATTTTAACCCAGCTTTTTCATTGGGTAATGCTGACGAGACATAAGGATCGAATGCCTTCTCGGGAAATGTGTTGGGGACTGTCCGTGTGCCAGGATTGTTTGACTCGATCGTTATGTTTCAATTAATATAGCGGTCGCCTCCGCCAAGGGTGTTATGGCTTCGCAAGCGTCGTAGTTTCAATGCGGTATTCCCGGTAATGTCTTATAGACCACCTTCAGCGACAATCTTCTGTGGTTTTATCGTAAGATATTAATTTGTTACTTTTGGTCAGGGCTGCATCGGCGTCTCTATTTGGTGTGGACCAGTCCCCGTGCAGAATTGCTTATATCGGCAATATAACGGTGTATTGATTCACTTTTAAAGCAACGTAAGCAATTTATAAACATCTTATATACGCTGATGGTCTACTTCTCTTTGCTACTTCCTAGTACGATATATATTCGACACATGTTATTTCTGTGGATGTCAACAGGTTTAATATAATTTTGTTAAATCCTTTATCACGTACATTGATTCTAGAATCACAAATGTTGCCGAGGAAATGATGTGAGGAGGAAACAAAGTTACATTTCGCCACCTCTTGTAAATAGTTTGGACATGTCATTTGCAGAGACTTATCGGATGAGGCTGACATTCAAGCCAAAGTAAGACTTTTGTATGCCAATAGTACCATTTTACATCACAAATTTCACATTTGCTCAAGTGCTGTGAAATTGACTATTTATTTTATTTCAGTAATATTTATAAGCAGGTGCTATGGGTAAGTTGAACAATCCGTCTATTAGATATAACGTTAGCCACATGTTTACTAAATCTGATGTCAACTAAAGTAAATGTTTCATCAGAATGGCAATCTTTGCATAATGACTAGAGACAAAATGACTCTGAATCCTATTGTTCAGAGGACTGTAACTTGCGACATATACTGTGCGGGGAAACTGCGGCATCGGTTGGTCCTGGATTTGTGTACTATTTAAATAAACTGTTTTTATCGATAAATTTATTTTTGTATTGTTTTGTATGGACATACTGATTGTTTGTCAGAAGACGTGTTTGTGTTTGTGTATGGGTATGTATGTGTGAGTGAATGTGTGTGTGTGTGTGTGTGCGTTTGTGTGTGTGCGTGTGCGCGTGTGTGTGTGTGTGTGTGTGCGCGTATGCGTGTGTGCGCGTGTGTGTGTGTGCGCGTGCGCGCGTGTGTTCGTATGTGCGTGGGTGCGTGCGTATGTATGTGCGTGACACAATGAACAAACACACACACTGTGCTTAGCAGCAGTCTTGCACGTTGAGCCAGTTAGAGACAGTTTACATCATTCATTGTGACAGAGGTGCGAGTATGGTATGGCGTGTGCATGTGTGCATGAGCGAGCGTGTGTAGGTGCAGGTGTGCATGCGCTTGTGCAATCTGGTATGTGTATGTGACTCTGTGTAATATGTTGAAGCGAAAGAACCGATCCACGACGACGATGTCCTACACCAAATTCCATCCAATCCGTTCCGTAGCAGCTCAAGCGACACGAACATTTCTGCTGGTGCTGACCCTAACGAGTTCAACGGATTCTATTCGTAAGAAGCTTTGTTTACACACATATAACTTACATAAAGCAGAATACAAGAACACATCGGGAAGGTGATGGACGGAGAGTAGCGAGTGGTTGTTTGTTGCGGATTGATTTGTACGAGATATGTTGTTTGTATGTTTGTGTGTGTGTGTGTGCGCGTGCGCGCGCGTATGTTTGTGAATGGTGTGTGTGTGTATGTATGTGTGTGTGTGTGTGTGTGTGTATGTATGTTTGTGTGTGCTTGTGTATGTGTGTGTCTGTGCGTCTGTGTGACACCATCTGTGACACCGTGCTTACCAACAGCTGAATGTAATTCACGTTTGATAATTAGTGACAGTTTAAATAACCAGTTGCCCTATAAGTACGAATATGGCGTGATTAGCTTTTATAGCGATCGAACTACGCCGTATAACTATAGGATACATTTGTAGTTGACGACATTTACCTATTACCACAGAGCGCAGACAGTGTCACACCCCATCCCTGCCCTGAAATAGTCATTTTAAAATTGATATCATACCCAGGATGAAAATATGCAACGGTGTAATGGATCGGTCTATCCACAGGACGTATACTAATAATAATAATGATATACAAATAATTCTTAGCAATAAGACATGCGGCCGACATTGTGCTACGCTATGTCTGTACGTGTGTTTGTACAGTCTTTGTATTTCGAGCATCAATAATGTACATGTATATCGAAATCACTCCCTCTGACATAAATAATCAAGTTATATATAATTTTTTATGTCATATATATCTTAAAACAATACGTGATATATATATATATATATATATAACAATATGTGATATATATATATATTTATATATATATATTTATATATATATATATATATATCAATATATATATCACGTATTGTCTTCAGATCGTCAGCATGTATATTGTTTTATAATATTATGTGAAAATATCATCATATTTCAGTAGCATCGAACTTCATACTTGTGAACGCGGTTTTAGCCTCGGATATGACGGTAGTCAAACAAAGTTAATATTATTACATAAAACTCAACATTTGGTATTGCATAGTATGTTTTAGACGTGGTTTGAATTGTGCATTTTCGCTCGCTTATATATTTCTGATAATATGAAAGTTTTACTTTCAGCTGCTGAGAGTAACTGCAGCTTGCTACTCGCCGTAGGACCTGATCTTCAGCGGTACCCTTTGAACCCCTCCTACCTTCCCACGGGTCAGCCCTCAGATCTCCTGCATGGAGGTATGTTGGACATAATCACACAGTCTGGGTTTGGAGTTCGTCCGCTAAAAGCATCATATTGCATATACCAGTGGATGACAATTTGGTAAAACAGCCGTGTTTTTTTTACCCAGATTCATCCACACGTATTAGTACCCACATACACACACACGCACACACGCACACACGCACACACACAAACACACACACGCACACACGCACACACCCACACGCACACGCACACGCACACGCACACGCACACGCACACGCACACGCACACACACACTGAACATTAACATTTTATGAAATAACCCTTTAGCACTGCATTAAAACGATCGGTACGCTATATCTAAATAAAATTCAGTGACTGTTTCATATTTGCAGAAGAGATAGACGCCTTGGCAATTGACATCGTAATGGAATATCTATTCTGGAGTGACACTACCAAAAAGACTATCAGCCGGGCAAACCTTAATGGAAATGGTCAAGAAGTTATCGTCAATAGTGGCAAGTTATTTATGTAAATATATGTAAAACATTCAACATTTGCCTCCGAAGCCAGGGATAATTATATCTATACACTGGCACTTTTCGCCCAACCCGACCTGACACGACCATACTAGACTGACGTGCAAAATCGATCGAAGTCAGCGTGACGTCACAATGGAAATATCCATAACGTCGGGTTTGCCTACGTCACAATCAATATTTTTTGCGCGTGACCTCCGTCAAGCTCTGCCTTCGTCCCCAATGTTGCTAACTGTTATATACGTGAATTACATTATTATTGCTACACGATATCTCACAGACAAATACTTAGAATTTCAACAAAATATTCGTCAAAATGCACAAACCCAACACGTGTTCGGCATCAATTGGTGTATCCAGTACGTCACGGTTTGTGTACGTCACAATCGAATTTTTGTGCTTGACCTCCGTCACACTTTGCCTTTACCAACATTGTTGATAACTGTTTTAAATGTGAATTACATATACCATTGCTGCATATCACCTCACAACTCAAACATTCCGGCATACAGTTGTCACATTAAACATGTTGCCTTATGTTTTGTCACAAAGAAACACTTTTGTGAACAGAATTTCAACAAAATATACCACGAAATGTTTGAACGCACCTCGTGTTTTTCCGATGGCTTGGTGAAGGTTTTGCTAGGCATCTGATCACGTGATAGATCAGTCAATTACGTGAAATAACGAACCAACGGTGACGAAGGCTCTAATTTACGACATTGCTTGACAACGTTCGACTACGTTAGACTGAAAACGTGTTGTCCAGATTTCAATTGGACGTGTGGATACACTAGAAGACTAACACCGACCCGACCCAACCTGACTAAACCAACACCGACTGATCAGATTCGGTCGGATCAGGCGAAAAAAACGTCAAAATATCCCAGGCTTAAGATTCAAATATAGGATATTATACATATGTGTGTATTATATATATATATATATGTATATATATATATATATATATTATATATATATGTTTAAATATATAAATATATATATATGTGTTGATTAATGCACATTTCACAATAAACTAAGGTATTCGTTATTATATATTACTTGCTTACACACACCCCTGAATCAACACATCAAAGGCACAGATAGTCGCCATTATACTAGTTGTGTCTTCTAACCCGTTCGCAATCGTCTAGATATGCATTAACCAGTAACACAGTTTCCGCATTTTTTCGAAGAAGGCAAAGCAAATACCTATCTCCTTACGGAAATAACTCGAAATAAATACCTTTTTGTTTGTATTACATTATTTTGATTATATTCTGTAAGTGCATGACTGTGTCCTCATTACAAAAATATTAGTAGCAGTGAAATTAAAACAATTACTGAATTTAGCAGTAAGTAGTCCGCCCTACTGTCTCAGCATCGTGAAGATGTCACTGTAAAATTGACATAACAACTTTGCATTATTCAGGTTACTTCTCCTTTGCCGTTACATTACATTTACATCAACTAGATAAAAGCAGTTACTTATGGCTGGTTATGTTAATTATCTTCTTAATGCCCAACATAAGGTATAGGAAAAGTTGACAAATTTTACTGTGAATGGCAATCGTTTTATATATTTTGTTAAATGGTGGATTGTTTCAGTTACATCATTAGGAATTGCGTCACACTCAGAGACAGACAGAATATTCTTCACAAACTACCACGAGCAGAGGATTGAAGTGATTGGGTCAAACGGGACAGGCAGGACAACTGTGTTCATTCAAACCGATGAGACCTCAATACACATGATAACTCTTGACCTAAAACACAGGTAGATATGATACCGGAAGAAAGTATAAAAGATTAGCCTAGGTTATCCAGGCTACGTGAGGTGGTTGCCGGACTTCCGGACTTCCGGTCGGCCCTCCCAATACGCCGATAATATTAATGATTGATTATTCACTGTTCGCCAGCGGTTTCCGGTTTACCGGGAATCCCTTTAGGGATGCTGATTGGCTCTCACGCTAACTTTGAAATAACAAAATTAAATTAGAGTAATTTTGTAGAAGTTATTACAATGGTTTATAACTATTAAAATGTTACTTAGATTGAAACATGTAACAAATAAAGTAAACTGAAATTATTTTTTTTATAGTTATTTTGTTGATACCATATCTGCCTAGCAGCCTTTTAATCACTAGGTGGCAGCAAGCGTGGCTGTCAAATATTTCGTATGCACGTCGTCTTGCTTATATTCGAGCAGTAATAAAACACTGAGTGTGAATAAACATAATATAAATATAAATCATTTAATTAAAGAAAGTACAATCGTTGTCGCGCGCGATGGTCGGAGAGCTAACTAATATATGAAGCCGTCAAAGTACACTGAAGACAAACTGATCTCTGTGGCTAAGTAGGTACCGTCTGGGACAAGCATTTTTAACGTTCCCGGTTCGCTTCGGAACCAAACTCTCTTCCCGACGAAGTCACGCTGCCGAACGATAGTCTATTAAGCGAGACTAATACAGGATGTGATACTGACTTCACACATGACCGTACACTTGTGTGTTTTTTTCTCATAAAATCGGGTGTAAGTATTAATAAATTAATAAGTTGGTGGTACCCGATTTGACATGGCAAATTGTAGGTTCAGGTGCACTAAGATTCGGAGTGAACGAAAAGCAAAACGTAACACCAGATATGTAGTACGAGAAGCCAACTGGCGTTCCCGTTTAATACAATATAAACATATTCGGTTCAGTGATAGTTGGTCAACCGTTACTCTACTATGTCATTATAACACCATACATTGAGCTCGACAAGTACGCATCCAAATACGGCTTTATATGGGAGACAATTAAACAGCTGATCACATACATGAAGACGGGTATACACCGTTGTAAAATCAGTTAGCTGTATCCAGTGTCTCGTGATGTGCGAATGTCAGCGCCCGGGCGCTTTCGGCAAGATGTCAGGACGAAAATCGCACGACGATCGGCGAACGATTTCACGTAGTCGAAAGCAGGCGACTCGGGCGATAAAGTAGACGATAGATTTATCTTGTCGATTCCACACGAAACCCAAGGCAACAACAAAGAAACGATGCCACGACGTCGACCATGTCGAGAGGGTCCTGTCACGGAGACGGAGTCACGTCATATGAGTCCGGCGGATTGGCTATGCCTCGTTGACAGTCGCTAGCAGACGAGACGGTTGTGGCTTCGCATTCGAAGTAGATCACGTCAAACGGAGTCGCAGACAATTATCGCTCAGTCTTCTTCAAACGTAAGCAATGCAGCGACTCACATCAAATCAGTACTATTCAAATCGTAGAAGTATTTACCTCAGGCGTTGGGCGGATACACATTTCGGCCCAATTCCTGGAGACGAGAGTTTTCTGTGCAACACTTTCTTTCGCACTGCTCAATGTTCGTCTGTCCTCGAATTGCCGTTCTCTCATTATATAGTTTGATGGCCGGAATTAGTCTGACTAATCACGACACTTGATACAAATTAAAATCGTCCGAGAAATCGGCTCCCGAAGCCTTTCACACTTCGAACCAATCCATTCAACTCGCTGGGTTTAAAATATATTTTGCTACCAATACGGCTGGCTATATCTGTGCTCATACAATCTTTACCTTACGTGAATTACTTATACAATTAGTATCACTGGATTTCCTGTATCGAGCCGGATACCATAATGTTCATCATACATTCCAACTGTCACGAATTAATCCATAATTTTAATAAAACACGACTCTATTGATAAGCTAGGTGTGACACCTACATTTCTGTAAACAACTATTGTAATATATACATATATATCACTGTTCTGTTGCATGGAACAACAATAGTTATTGATCTAATCACTTGTATCACTCAACAATGTTATATACATATTGTTATACTAATATTATTAAGCACATATATGACCTTTCCTATAAACGCAGGCTCGGTTACGTTTAATTTGGCTTTCCTCTCCTACCTAAGTGGTACTCAAAACAATCTATGTACTGTCTGTCACGGATTAGCCAGGTCTCCGTACACTAGATGGTTCAGTCTAGTAGGGTTCTTATATATCAAGGTCAACGCATATGAGACAGAACGGTTATCGTGAACAAGCAACAACAAAACGAGGACAATTTAATAAACTTTATTACAAGATATCTTCCTTTTGGAAAATATCTCGATTAGCAAAAATAAAAGAATAAAGAAATCCCGTAACCAAATCTTAATAGAACATAATAAACAATAACACTGAATCTTTGAATATATCTAACTAAGAAAATAAATATACTATTAATCTTTCAAACATCAAATTCCACTTCCTTTCTAAGATGGATTATACCACCACAATACACAGGATGTAGCTAGTCATCACGGACTTTCATTACAGTAATCTGTTACAACTATATATATGACTACTTCAAGGGTAAAAATACCTCACTTCAAAACCACAGATAACTAACATTCATAATACAGCAAATAATATATACGTTCAATCAGAAAATATACATTTACACTGGGCTAGTCCCATCTCGAATCTATACTAACGTTTGTTGAAGTCAACACGCCGATCTCAGAATACAATCAGAACGGTGTATTTCGGCCGCACGAGTGATGATGCCGGGCAATTGACAATTGCCGTCGTACGCCGCGAATTCTCTAGTCGCGTCCGTTCTATGCTCGATTGCGAAGTCAGTCGAATACGTTCACGTGAATGACGACGCTGGACAGTAGACGCTTACCGCCGGCCGCTACGAATTCTCGAGTAGCATTCGGTGATTCGATCGAGAGGTCTTGCCCTGTCACAAACGATCGAGAAGTCGGACGAACGGGTTCGCGCGAATGACGACGCCAGGCAGTATACGCTTACCGCCGGCCGCTACGAGTCGCATTCGGTCAAGCTTTCGGACGATGTCGCTGTGAGACCGCTGTTCGAGGATGGCCCGAGCTGGGTGAGCGCGTCGCGATTATCGCTCATCGACGCAAATACGTTGGGGCCAACCGGAAGGTTGTTTCAATAAACCGCTGACGTGGCGGCATGGCTTTTTCGAAGCTCGAACAGTCACTCTGGACGTTGAATATTACACACACACAAGCTTGGGAACGTAACCCACGTTAACGATTCCCACCACGCTTCACGACTTGATTTGCCATTCTCTTGTCAGCAGGGCAACCTGTCTCGTTCAACCCTGGATCTGGCCCAGTCCTTCGCCAGCGCCCAGATGGCGAAATGCGTACGACAGACGTTTATATAATCGGACCTATTTACACATCATATGACAGGTTTCCATCATTTCTATTGGCTAATGCAATATACAATTCAAGCTAGGCATTGTGGAACACCCTCTAAGATTACAATTAAACCACCTGCTGGCCTAGAAACGCTAGCAACAGAATAACACGCCCCACTGAGAGTATCTGCAACCGGGTTGCTGTAATTACGTAACTAAGGCGGTTGGTCAACAATCTGCCTATCTATTGGCTTGACCTTGTTCATTTACCAAATCAAAACCTAAGGAAAGTAGATTTAAACACCCACAAATAGCAGAAATGCTACAATGTCTTAAATACAAATGATGATTATAACGAACCGCCAGTAATACATTGCTCTTCCTACTATAACATTGATAAATTCGCCAACATTAAGAAATAAAACCACTAACAGTTTTACTATTCCAAGCTGAAACATTCTGACTATAAATACAAAATTTTATGAACTTGAAATACACATAGCGGACTTACGTAGTAATACATTAAAATTTATTGTAATATGTTTACAAGCGACGTGGAAAGCTGATTATGATGATTTCTCTCAATTTTGCTTAGATGGATATGATTGTATAACACAGGGGGGAAATGTAGCGACAAAGGAGGGTTATTAAGACATGTAGATGATAAATATCAATCTGAAATAAAAATGAATTTAGGTATATACGATAATTGGGAAGGGTTAATAATTCAAGTAACTAGAAATGGTTTAGACACTGACCATAGGAAATATGTATATATCCCCAAGGTCATGTAACGAAAATATTACACAATTTATTGATAAAATTTCATAAGTTTTATCGTTCGTG
This sequence comes from Escarpia spicata, assembly GCA_963995525.1. Lineage (NCBI taxonomy): Eukaryota > Metazoa > Annelida > Polychaeta > Sabellida > Siboglinidae > Escarpia > Escarpia spicata. The sequence continues at coordinate 16,449,287 of OZ023207.1, read as the reverse complement.
TAAAAGAGATGAACAACAATGTCATTATAGCAGGAGATTTTAATATAAATGTACTTCAAATAAATGAAAACAGAATATACAGAGATTTTTTACCATCCTATAATCTTTACCCCCAAGTTATAAACAATAATATATAAACTTTTTGCTCACTAAATCAATTTATATTAGAAAGAACTGCTGAGATTTTCACAAATACTTTCTTAGACCATCAACATTATTTTCTAATTATACACACTATTCCTAAAGCTGAACTCCCTCAAAAATTTAAAAAATTAACATACAAAGTGTTGAAGCTATGCAGAAAGTTAATATTGAAATTTGTTGTTATAAAGTATACAACAAATTACATTTAAAAAAAATTAAGATACCAACTTAAATTACAATATAATGCATCAAGAAATCATGCATGCTAAAAATCAGTGAATGCCTATTAAAAAAGTGAAATTTAATAAATACAAACACACAACAATCGACATGGATCAGACGGTTTACTTAAGTATATTAGATATCGGGACAAACTTTATAAACAGCAAAATGAGTCACTCGCCCGACTATGAGATCACTAATACTAATCTAAAATATTACAACACCATATTAAATAGATATATCCAGGCAGCTAAGCAAATCTACTTTGAATCACGATTTAACCAATACAAACAAAATATCAGAAAGACATGGAAATGTATAAACGAAATTATGTTAAAAATAAAACAAAGAAGACATCTTCATCAGCTTTGAAAGTAAATGGTACAACCATAACTGATAAATCAGAAATAGCAAACAAATTCAATAACTATTTGGCAAACATAGCTCAAACAATTGTAGAAAACAATAAATATACAGGAAAACAAAATATGACTACTACTTAAATAAAACGTTAGATCTGTTCTTATATTTAAGAATTTGGATGGAGAAACAGCATGGAAAACAAGAAATGCTCTCCCAACTAAAAACAGGAGTGGATTTGATAACATTTCTTCAAAAATGCTAAACATATTTGAACCGGCAATAATTATATCTCTAGCCTTAGTAATTAACCAATTTATTAATACTGGCATATTTCCTAATAAACTAAACATTGCAAAAGTATTTCCAATTTGTAAAAAGGATGACCCAAATATAATAAAAAATTACAGGCCAATGTCTCTCATTCCTACTGTTTCAAAATAGTAGAACAAATAATCCGTAATCTGTTATCCGCTTATTTTATTGATTCTAAGCTATTTTTGATAATAAGAACGGATTTAGACCTAACCTTTCTACAAGTGCAATGCATCGAACTAGTGGATAGAATGTCTTACACAAATGGACAAAAAACAATTACCAATTAGCATTTCTATTGACATTACCAAGGCTTTTGACTTTATTGACGATTCAATATTATTTAAAAAGTTAAGATATGGCATAGATGGCAAGACTCTTCTTTTATTCTGAATAATGACTTTGGAGATACAAAGGAAACAGATAAACGAAAATTCTAAAGCATGCATTGCGTATTATAACATTAAGAAAATACAATTCACACACAGAACCGCTTTTTTAAAGAACTCAACATACTAAAAAAGAAAACTTGCTAAATTTACAAGAACTACAATTTTATTACAAATACAAACATTTGTGAAAGACAAGATAATGACCCATAGTTCTAGACGATTCTCAAGTTATGACAAAGATCACATGCTACAAAAATACAACATCACGTGCAATATACTAAATGCTACATATGCCAACTATATTTATAAATTATAAATGAGAAACACACTTAATGAAATCGCAACTTATAAATCTGCATAGTCGCATACATGCGTACATACGAGCACGCGAACTCAACACATTACAAAGCATATTACATCAACAAAACAACCATCATACACATTATGTAAAAAACTAATTACAATTTCTTTTTTAAAATGTTTGACATAATAATTATGTTTTGTTATAGAATCAATTATAGGTCGGACAGTTAGTTTAGCCTACACATTCACTGACCACTGTCTCGGCAAACTTTTGCTTGTGTATAACTTGATTATTTCATATTTAAAATAATATTATTTAATGTTAGACATAAGTGTATAGTTAAATATGTGTACAAAGAATCTTGATAATTTCACTTGTTTTCTTAAATAGCATAATATTGTGCGTTAGTTTTTTGCAATGTTTCGGATTAATTTAACTATTTTTCAGGGAAATGCTCAATGGATTCAAACAGCCCCGACTTTATGCCATCGGTATTTGCATATAAAAAGAGTAGAGCTGATGCTGTCCACGGTTGTGCACCGTGTCAGTTATGATGATGTATAGCATTATCACAAAATTCAAATATTGCAATACAAAATTGCAACGGAATTATGCGATGCACAAAGTTTTAAACTATTAAACTAAGTTTTAGGAATATTTTGTCTATGTATTAATAAATATTGTAGTAAATACAATTTGTTTAATTTGATTTGATTTATTCAGGCAAATACATTGTCACCATCATTTATTTTATGTATGACGAATGTATGAGTAATAAAAATGTAATACTAATTATGACTAATAGACATAGCTTCCCCCTCAGATAATCCCAAAAGCATAGCAGCGTATTTCCTTTGATGTCTATGGCCAAGCATGGGATGACTACAGAGAAAATACATGACATGTATAGGCCTACATAATTACTAAGATACACCTTAGTATGGCTTTAAAAATACAGAACATCAGGTCATTATAACATTCGGATAACATGACTAAGTCTAAGATTGTAATAATGCAAGAATTCGCTATTTTCTAATGCTATGGCTCTATTCAACAGGAATTTGTTGACCTTTTTGCTTAAAACTATATTGATTCCGGTGGAGGTAGGGCGTTCCATAATTGGTATTGCTAGATGAATAAATAAATAAATATATTATGAGCTGCTCCCGTGGCCGTACTTTGGCATATGGTATTTGAACGTTGTTGTCGTTATGCCTAATACTGTGCTTGATTAGGATGTAGTATGTTTAGTTAATTAATACAAGAAAGAATATAACGTCTTACGTAGCTTACCCCGCCATACATGTCCAGTGTGCGGTGAGTATGTTCGCCCGATGCTTAGCCGTATGGACGCCCTCCCAGGCCTTGTATATCGTTGTCTTTTCTCCCTGTCGCTGAAATCGGAGGACTTCAGCCATCAAGAAGCAGTAATTGCGTTTTTATAAAATGATAATTCACTCGCTGTACATGACCACAGACAACATGATTGTATGCGTCCAAACTCGTGTACGCTCCCTTGTTCTCGTTAAGTGTTTAATATTATATGCTCGGTGTGTTAATGAGGTAAATATGAATCTGGGGGAACACTAATGCGGGTCACTGCTCCAAATCCAACGACCACTCGTTGTCTGGTAACGTCTATAGATCTGGTAGCTGCTCACCGGTTTTGAGACGAAGTTTCACCAGATAATTATCATTTTCTGTAGCGAATTTGCTTTCACCCACCGATCAATCTATTTTTAACAAGCCGCTCGCCATACACAGACGCTGCTTCTGCCGCCAGTATGCGCGCATCCAAATATGTCACGTTTGTTTATAAACATTGAAACTCGTCTATAGTATATATTATACATAATTATATATATTATATATATTACAACTACCTGTGCATAGCTGTGTGTACATATATATATATATATTACAGATGTGCTCAGGTAGTTGTAATATAAGTATAATTTTATGTACAATGCAGTGTGTACTGAATTATATATGTATATAGACCACACCTTTACTCATGTTATTATTTTCAGATTATCTTTGCAAAGTAATCATCTTCAACATTTCATTGATTGTCTTACGTATCCACAGCCTGATGTTCTTCGGTAGTAGTAACAGACTTCACAAAGCCGGGTTGGATGGCACCGGTTACTCGACGATTGCAACGACCGGCATCCCGTGGTTTCATGGCGTCGCCGTTCATACCAAAAGCCAGCGAGTTTGTTGGTCAATCACCGGTTAGTAGATGTAGTTTGTTCCCTATGCTCTTGTCGGATGGTGTTCACATCGCCCGGTCACACCTCAGCGAGCGATTAGTTGCATATCTTTGAGTCCTGGTTGGTTTCGCAGAAATGAAGGTGGTCGACTTTTCAAAGTGCAAAGTAGACATGTTTAGAAAGCACATAAACACGGCATTCCAATTATTGTGAGATCTTCCCGAAAAATACAACATGGTTGCTATGATAATGTAATTATTACCGTTACTTATATATTACTAAGAGACAGTTTCAAATGTTTATTTGTCTGAGAATATTATTGCTGTGCCTATCAAATTTTTTATAAATTATGATGATTATATGGTAAAGAAAATGTTGCGGACTTTTGAAGAAACAGTAACTTTTTGTTTCTTTTTGTTTTTCACATCTTCCAGCAAAACATTCTAAGAAAATGAATATTTCACAAAAATATATTTGTAGAAAACCCCCATTATTTTGAAAATACCGTTGTGGGCAATGCATATACCACAAATTTGGTCATCAAAAATTGCATTAAAATTTGTTTGTCAAATTGCTATTAAACAGATAAATAAATACATAAACAAAACAATCAATCTATTCAGAATCTTTAGTTAAAGTGTGATATTATAATTATGTTTTTACATTTTCCATCAATCAGTAATCGAAACTTAATTCCCTTGATCCCATGTTAGGTGAATACTCATCACCCGGTCACATGACTGTACAAACTTTAGATTTCGTATCGTCTTCGCTGCCACTGGAGCATATTGCACCAACTCACATGTGCCCCGCCAAGTCCAACCAGATATTACGCCACTCAGTGTTATTCTTCACACGGGCCACAAAGTCTGTCTAGGTCATGTCAAATCAAATTTGTGTTTTTGATATATATGCGTACATTATAATCTTATTTTAAAATGTCCCGTTTCTTTTCCTCGGCAAATAATTTAAAACATAGAAAATACATGCAGTTAGGAACTAAATATTAACCACAATAGACACTATGAGTCAAATGGATTTCATTTCTCCAAACCTCGATTTTAAGTCTGCCTCAGTTTTAGCAATAAATCAACAACTACTGAAGATATTTCAACAAATGAAGTATCATTTTAAAGCGAGTGATCGGAGGAATCCAAATACATCATAACATTTCGCGACATGTTTTCGACCCACTTCTACGCCAGATGACTAGAGATCCATGAGGTCCCTACTAGGTGATTCTTTTAAATCGGCATGTTCGAAATATCTTCATTTTTTAAGGAAATTATTTGATGAAGCGAAATCAACCTTCTTCCTTTTCTTCACCAACGATCTTGTTGATGATGGTACGTTCCCAATGTTTTTTTAATAAAATGCAAATCCCAACGTATTCTAAAGAACAGGCCTTTCTACTCATTCTACTGATCCTTTGCTGAACGCACAGCCGTACAGATAGGATGAAAACATCAGTCGTCTTTCGTTTAGATCATCGAGTACATTTACACTTACCTAAAACATACAACCCAGTCGAGCGACACAACGGCATACGTACTTAGATACATACATGCGTTTATACATACATACACACACGCATACGCGCATACGCATATACACACATATACATGTATACACTTATACACACATTCATACATACAATCGCATACAAACACATACATACATACATGCATACATACGCACATACGTGCATACGCACATACGTACATACGTACACACATACAGACACACATACACACATACACACATACACACATACACACATACACACATACACACATACACACATACACACATACACACATACACACATACACACATACACACATACACACATACACACATACACACATACACACATACACATATATACACATAATACACACATGCACACATGCACACATGCACACATACACACATACACACATACACACATAATACACACATACACACATAATACACACATACACACATAATACACACATACACACATACACACATACACACATACACACATACACACATACACACATACACACATACACACATACACACATACACACATACACACATACACACATACACACATACACACATACACACATACACACATACACACATACACACATACACACATACACACATACACACATACACACATACACACATACACACATACACACATACACACATACACACATACATATATACATACATACATACATACTTACATACATACATACATACACACGCACATAAATACATATATATATATAAACATACAATCATACATACATACACACATACACTCACACATACATATATATACATACATACGTATACACACACAATCACACATACACAAATACATACAGACATACAGACATACAGACATACACACATACACACATACACACATACACACATACACACATACACACATACACACATACACACATACACACATACACACATACACACATACACACATACACACATACACACATATATACACACATACCTACACACATACATCTCTATCCGGCATCTATACGAGAACACGTTATGGTAACTGTGTTGATGTGTGTTGAATTATGGTTAGAACGTTTGATGATATAAATTTATAATAACAGTATATTCCATTTGTATAAGTCTTCATCTTCTACATCGTCTTCACCTACTGACAACTGTACTCAATTGTGTATGTTGCAGTCAAACAGATTGTAGAATGTTCTGACTACGACGGACAAAATCGTAGAACATTCTTCAACATGACTGGCTAAGCGTATGCCGTACGAATTGAAGGAGACACCATTTTTTGCATTCAAAAACAGCCATCTAGGTGAAACATGTTATTTTTTACATAGACGAGAGAGAGAGAAAGAGAGAGAGAGAGAGAGAGAGAGAGAGAGAGAGAGAGAGAGAGAGAGAGAGAGAGAGAGAGAGAGAGAGAGAGAGAGAGAGAGAGACGGTGTGAGAGAGAGTGTGTGAGGGAGTGAGAGACAGAAAGAGAAACAGAGAGGGAGGTCGAAAATTTAAAAATGCAATGTTAATTAGTGATCCTATAACATTATTAGAAGCAAAAGGGTAACATTAATATTAGGATCAGCTGAAAAAATTAAGGGGTAATCCCAAAACATTAAGTTAATGGTTATCTCAATCAACCGCAAGGTTCATCTTAAAGATAACAGAGAAACAAACATTTGATAAAATATGACTAAAACTAAGGGATTATATCAAACATAATTTAAGTAATAAATCAAAGGGGGTAACAAACAGGTAATTTAATAATTAACTAGATGATCATATCAACACACACACACACACACACACACACACACACACACACACACACACACACACACACACACACATACACACACACTGCGGGGTCATCTAGTAAAATCATGTGGTCTTCTCGTTAATTAAAATAAAGAATTATCTCGTAAAAAGAATGGGTGTTGGTGATGATGTGATTATGATGATGACTATGATGACGGTGTTGTTGTTGTTGGTGATGATGTTAGTAATGATGATGACGGTTATACTCAATAACGATGACGAGATCAACGCCAGTGATACTTTAACTTCCTCTCCTACTTATCTTCGACATCCTCATGTTCACTCTTATAACGGCTAGTCGTGCTGCCACCCACTCAATGCTCACTAATGTATATTTAAGGCGGATTCTCAGAACGAGTCAGCCGCTTGTTTTCAGGGAGAACACATGTAACCCCGTTCACATAACCTCCCAGGTAACGCAGTAACTACATGTCGAAAAACAACAAGACCGAATCAGACTGTGTGGCTAAGAAGACGATGGTCATTAAAAGGGTCACATCAACAAATGAAAGGAGTAAACTACGCTAATTTGTGGGATTATCTTAAGACAATTAAGGATCATTAAAGCATAGTTACAATTTACATACCTATAATTATAATTATTTTATCAAATTAAGGCGTCATCTCAGACAACTTAGGGAAAATCTCAAAATGCAATGTTAATGAGTGATACTATAAAATTATTAGAAACGAAAAGGTTATCTGAAGAAAAAAATTGGATCAGCTGAAACAATTAAGGGGTAATCTCAAAAACATGAAGTTAAGGGTAATCTCAATCGACTAATAGGTTCATATATGAACGATAACGGGAACCTAAATGACTTACAATATCACTACAATTAAGGGATTATATCAAACACAATTTAAAGAATAAGTTTAAAAGGAGTCATTAAGAGGCACTTTAATAATGAACTAACTGATCACATCAACACATTGCGGGTCATCAAAACCACGTAGTCTTGTCGAAATAAAATTAATTACATTAAGGGGCCATCTCGTTTAAAGAATGGGTCTTCTCAAAACGCTAAGAATAGTTACAAAATATGTAAGAAGACATTAACAAATTAACAGCCTGATTGTCTCAGCAAATCGAGGAACCATCTCAAAAAATTAAGGTGTCTTCTTAACAAAGTTAAGAAATAACATTAGAAGTGTAACTATTCATTACAAATGAACCAGCTTATAGTCACAATTAATTCAGGGATCATTTGGTAAAATAATGCTCTCTTCCAAAAACAGGTAAATAATAATCAATAAGCAGGGATCAGAAAAAAATATCTAGCTGATCGTATCAAATAAAAAGGTGTCACGTCATGAAATGAAGCTATCATCAACAACAACAAATATATAAAAAATCCAAGGGAGTCATATCAAATAAATCAAATGAATTTAATAAATAAATTAAGGACTCAAGTTTAGAAGTGTAGAGTTAATAAGATAACTTACCGACCACTTGAAAAAGTTAAGGGTACTAAAATTAAAGGCTTATTAAAAAATCGAAATCGAAATGCAAATTTAAGGGGCCATCAAACATTAAAGGTCATCTAAACTTTACCAAGAGGGTCCTCTAACATCACCCTTATATTTATTCGTTTTGACGTGGTCACTTTTTATTTTAAAGTTACCTTTTAGTTCTTGGGATTGCGTCTTAATGTCGGAAATTGTAAATTCGCCGCTACACTTTGACATAATAACTCATTCGCTTAAATGTGTAGACAACGCCGTTGAATGGCAACTAAAATCCATTAATATTTACTACATATAATCGGTGTGTGGGCTGTATGATCATATGTTTCTAAACTATATTTCTTGCGTTCGTGGTGGGGTAAAGATATTGATGAAAATACAGCAACCTGAAGTCATCAAGAGCAGTCCGTACCATCCACAAAGGAAAGGCAAAGTCGAAAGGGTGCACAGTAAGTTTACACACAAAATTGAGTATGACCTGCTACATTTTAAGAAAAATTTTGTTAATTGGGTCCATGACCTACCCTGATTAGAAGCCATCCCTAATCCGAAAGACGAACTGGGCTGGAAGGGTCCGTTTGAGATATATCACCGACACAAAAGAAACAAAGTGATTTGTCCTTTGTTGGACAACAGTTCGCCAGTGCCGACCGAAACAATCCACCGCCGCTGATGCGCTAAACTATTCCCCTCGGCGTGACGACATGAACCGGTTCAAGAAAAGGAGGAAACTGTTTCGAATCGCTGTCCGAAAGGCAAAATACTAAAAGGTTTACTGTGACCGACATCACGAGCAAACGCCTAGACAAGAAATGACACACGATCTTCGGGCACATTCTTTCGCATCAAATGGAAAACCTCTTCGAAATATCGTTGAAAATAACAACCTTGACAATAAATTGACAAATATGGAACATAACGGAACATTCGGCGATGATATCATACTGCCAAGAGCATCACGATTCAGTTATTTTTAATAAAAAATTACTTTTGTGTGAGAAATAATGGTTTTGAGAATACCTTATTATTTAGTGAGTAACCAATACAATTTTACATTTTTGATTACCCTTTTTGAGACAATCTCTTTATTTGGAGATTAACAAGATTTAACAAGATTTAACAAGATTGCCACCCAGAGAATTAACTCAGGTAGCAGGTGGATAAGGAAGCCCTTGGCTTTTCGAGAGTCCGACCTTTTTATCTATGTGTATCCCGCCCGTCTGAGGTATGTGTCGATTTTATTTTTAAACATATTCACGCTACTAGCACCCACACAATCAGCAGGTAATATGTTCCATTCATTTACAGTCCTTTGGTGAAAATGAAAACTTTCTTATATCCAATCTACTCTGCTCCTTTGCTAATGCAAGATCATGTCCTCTAGTCCTTCTATCTTTCTTAACTGAGAAAAACATATTTCTATCAATATTTTCATAACCCTTCAATATTTTAAACACTTCTATCTGATCTCCTCTCAATCTCCTGGTCTCTAGTGTTGTTAAACCGCATTTTTTTAGGCGTATTTCATAACTAAGATCCCTCAGATTTTGTATCATTTTAGTTGCTCTCCTCTGCACTCTGTCTAGCATATCTATGTCCTTCCTGCGATATGGCCTCCACGCTTGAATACAATATTCTAAATGAGGCCTAACTATTGTTTTGTACAGCGGTATTATTAGCTCTTTTTCCTTATACGTTATGTTTCGCCTAATTAATCCAAGGATTTGATTTCCCTTTGAAGCTGCAATTCCGCACTGCTCTGAAATCTTCATATCAGCACTAACGGTTAACCCTAAGTCCTTTTCTTTTACAGTAGTACTTAGTACAGTACCCCCCATAGTATATTCTACCTCTTCGTTCCCATGTCCTATGTGGAGGCATTTACATTTCCCAAAATTGAACATCATTTGCCATTTTTCAGACCATTTCATCAACCTGTCAAGATCATCTTGTAAAAGCTGTCTATCTCCATCACTTTTAATCCTTCTAAACACTTTTGTATCATCCGCAAATTTCAACACCTTGCTTGTTATTTCATCATCCAAATCGTTGATGTATATTAAGAATAATATAGGACCTAATACTGATCCCTGTGGTACCCCACTCAATACCGATTTCCAGTTTGAAGCCTCCCCATCAACTACTACACGTTGTCTTCTGTCAATCAGCCATTGTTCTATCCAGATTATTATACCATTTCCTATGCCATGGGCCTTTAGTTTAAGCAGTAATATTTGTTGTGGTACTTTGTCAAAAGCTTTTTGAAAATCTAAGTAGACGATATCTACTGGTGTTCCCTCATCTACCCACTTAGTGATGTCTTCCAAAAAACATAACATATTTGTTAAGCATGACCTCGCTTTAAAAAAACCATGTTGAGATGGGTTTATCAAGTTTTGTTTAACAAGAAAATCCACCATGTGATCTTTAATTAGTCTTTCTAATAATTTACAAATCACTGATGTTAAACTCACTGGTCTATAGTTCTCTGACTTGTTTCTCGAACCTTTTTTGAATAACGGTATAATGTTTGCTTCTTTCCATTCTAAAGGAACCACTCCCTCTTCTAATGACAAGTTGAAAACTGTTGCAAGTGGTATGCTAATTTGTTCTACAATTTCCAATAGTAGTTTGGGTGGAATACCATCCACTCCAGGTGATTTATTTTCCTTCATAGCCCTTATTTTCTTAGCTACCATTTCCGGGGTTACAATTAATTGTCCTAAATAGTCTGAATCTGCCCCCTTGAACTTAGCCTCTGGTATTGGCAGTGAACTAATATCTTCCATGGTAAACACTGAACTAAAGTACTCATTCAGGTCTTCTGCCATTATGAATCCCTCTGATATCATATTTCCAGCACTATCTTCTAGAGGACCGACCTTATCTTGAACTTTCTGTTTGCTTCGAACATACGCATAAAAACTCTTGCTGTCATGTTTTATATTACTAGCTAATTGTTGTTCATAGCTTCTCTTTGAATTTCTAATTTCAGCTGTAGCTTGGTTAAGTGCTTCTTTATAATTGTTGTAGTCTTCATCATTTCCAGTACATCTATATGACTTCCACATCATTTGTTTATACTTAATTTTTCTAATGGCTTCTTTCGATAAGTGTTTCTTTTTGGACCGTTTTCCTTGTTTTTTGAAGGGTAAAATTTTTTCGATTATGCACTTAATTTCACTCTTTAATATATCTGTTGCCGTCTTATTTTTCAGTGTCTTATTCCAGTCTATCTTTGCTAAATATTTCCTCATGTCCTTATACCTTCCTTTGTGGAAATTTCTCCTATACTGCTTTTTGCTATTCCTTTCTGATTTTACTTTGATGGTAAAATGTATCTGGTTGTGATCGCTACTCCCCAGTGGCTAACATATCTTGACATTGTCAACTAATTCATTCTGTGAGGACAAAACTATGTCTAACACATTCTCACCCCTGGTTGGTTCTAGCACATGTTGAGAAAGGAATATATCTTGAACTAAAAGTAAAAACTTGTGGTCCTCTCTCCCCATACTCTGTAGAGCTTTCCATTGTATATGCCCATGGTTAAAATCCCCCATAATAATACAGTCCCGTTTGCTTACTTCCCTTATAGCGTTTTGTATTTTTTCATTCTCTTCTATGCTTATGTTTGGACTTCGATAAACTAACCCAACTGTTAACGTTGAGTTTCCTGTAACTATGTTACACCAAACAGCTTCTTCGCAATCTGCTTCTCTTTCTAATTTTATTTCATAAGCCTGAATAGATTCTTTAATATATAAAATAACTCCACCTCCCTTTCTTCCTATTCTATTTTTTCTAAACATTACATATCCTGTCAGTCCCAATTCAGCATCTGATATATCGGTGGTGGTCCAGGATTCGGTTATAGCTATTATATGAGGGTCAATATCTTCTACCATAATGTTTAGTTCATTTCTTTTGTTTACTATACTCCTTGCATTTAAACAAACACATTTATATCCAGCTTCAGAAGAGTTTTCCAGACTGTTATTTGTTGTTTTATTTGTGCTGTCTTTATCTATGCCTCCATGTTTAGGCTTTTCTGTGAGTCCCCCCTGCGAATCTAGTTTAAATAGATGCAACCTGTCCCACTGTCAACAGATTGCAGCAGATTCTCTGAGAAAACTGCTGCCCCCTTTCCACTAAGATGGAGGCCATCTCTCATGTACATATCTTCCCTCCCAACAAAGTATCCCCATAAATCTGTGAATCCCACCCCCTCTTCTTCACACATCTGCTCAGCTAGTGCATTGATCGCCATCCTCTTGCAGTTTCTATACGTTGCCCCCCTTCCTCCCATTACTGGCAAAATTCCTGACAAAATAATCTGTTCGACTCTCGTCTTCTTTAGCTTCCTCACTAACTGTCTATACTTCTGTACTATCGCAGTTGTTCCCTCCCTGTCTGCATTATTTGTTCCTACATGTACCAGTATAGACCCCCCCTTGCCATGTCCCAATACCTTCTCTACCCTGTCAGTTACATGTTCAATCCTAGCCCCCGGTAAACAAACAACGATGTCCTTCCCCTCGCTCAGTGTCTTGTCCGTCTTTCTCATAATGGAGTCACCCATAAACACCCTCTCTTTCCTCATAGCCCCCTCAATCACTGCCTTAGAATAGCTCCTTCTTCGGTTTGCATCTGTCTGTTTGTTGTCTTTCCCCCCTGCCGTCTTCTCTCCTGTCACATTCTCTTCCGATCCATTCTTTCCTGTCGCTTTTTCTCTTGTCACCTTTCCTCCTGTCAGCGTCCCTTTTATCGACTTCTCTTCTAACACATTTGCTCTCACTTCCCTTCGTCCCTTCTTCTTTCGTCCCGTCTCATTTTCCTCTCTCCTCTCCCGTTCCATCTTCCCTCCCTCCTTCTCTACAGTCACTTTCTTCCCTGTCACCTTCACACTTGTCACGTTTTCTGTTGTCGATTTTCCAATTTCTTCCCCTCCAATCACCTTCTCTCCTCTCAATCTCCTTTCCTCAGTTTTCTTGCCACTGCTAATCTCCTTCAGTCTTGCAGTATCCTCACCTCTCTCCCTGTCTTCTCTCTCCGTTCGACCTGCCTCCTTGCTAATTCCCATCTCCATTCCCTTCACAATATCTGTCAACCTAACTATCTCCTTCTGCAAACACTCCACCTTCCAACATCCAATGCACTGAAAGGTGAATCCTTCCTCCGTGGTTTCTGCCCATGACTTTCCACACCCGGACGATGCAAAATCTACCCAGCTGTAGCAGTGATCGCACACCAAGTGTCGCTTTGCCTTGACTTTCCGCTTGCAAGGTGCCATATCCCGATCAGAATTTATTTAATAACTTAACTAACTTAGTCTTTATAAAGACTGTTTCCTGTGTACCACAGCACACTTTAGGTTACAAATTTCAATTACACAGCCGACTATTTATCCTAATACGAACGCTAACATCACCGGTAGTGACCTAATTTAAATACAATCAATTACGTTATGTTAGGCTGCTTTATTTATTTAGGTTACGCCGCCCGACTATCGCCCTTGCTTAATTTTAACAACAATGCTACCTAACCAAAATATATAGCAAGTACTGGCTTACACAGATATTATCTTGTGTAAGTAGTTTGATGGTTGTTACTTTATCTCCTATATATTCTACCACATAATCAGGTTTGTTAAATCTTGTTTACAAGTTATCGAAGGCTAAGCCGCCTAACATGAGAATGCTGATGATGATGAGGAGGAGGAGGCGGTTAAGGATGTCATTGTCGTTGTCCTCATCATCGTAAAACTTATAACCGTCATCGTCATCATATTCGTCATCATCTTCGTCATCTTCATCGTCATCATCATCGTCATCGTCGTCGTCATCATAGTCATACTAATCATCACCTTCATCATTTACATGACGCCTTTATTAACTTCATCGTCCTCCTGATAATCATCATAATCATTTATCATCCTCAATATCGCCGTCTTCATCATCATTACTAACATCACCATCATCAACAACAACACTGCCACCATCATCATAGTCACATTATCACCAACACCCATTCTTATTACGAGATGGCCCCTTAATTGAATTAACTTTTTTAGAGAAGACCATTCGGTGTGTCACATTTGTAGAATTGCTGTCGCCCATATGGATGGAACATTCGTCAGAGAGATCACCGACCTACCGGCCAACCTCGGAGGAAACCCCAGCTTCATACTGGCAGGATGCAAACCAAAAGGATATGACAGTAAGTCGGAACAACCTTTTTAATACGAACAAATTGACAATTGCATTACTTGTTTTTTAAGTCAAACACTACCAGGTTCTGTTTCTCTCGAAATCCCATTAGTTTATTTAACATACTCTACCATTCATGGCGGAAAGAAAACACAAATGTATTGCACCAAGCGTAGGATCAAACATACAATCAAAGGTATACATTAGGTTCGTTTTTAACAGTTTATAAACTAGTGAATATAAATAAAGTAAGATGAGTTGGTGCATCAATTATATGGCGCAACCTCAGACGTCATACTGTGTTTAACTGAGATATGCGCGATGTATTATGAGTGCCGACACATCTCAAACATTCGAACGTAAACAGCCATCACTATAAACAATATTCAGTATAATCATTATTCCAAATATCTGTTTATGTTGTAGTATCGCATCAATGTGTGTTGGACCCGCCTGTAAAGGTTTCTGAATGTTAATGTGCAGTTTCTAAACTGATTTAAGCCAAAGAATGCAGGTATAATATGATTCCAAAATGCCGCTAGAAACAAAGCTGTTTTCCCTGTTTTAGGCTCATCTACTGTTGTGTTGGATCCGCCTGTAAAGACGGAGATATCTGCTCGCCTAGCGGACTGGAACAACGAGACATGCCTGGAACTAGGAGACACGGACCACTACGCGTTTGACGCAAGCACCGGTCGCTGGTTCCCGCAGCCCCAGAACAAATGTTGGTTGCCGGGTCTACTCATCACGAAATGTGTGCCGGACGACCTGAAGACGCCATTCATAGTGAGGGTCACCGGACATCACCTCGTATGCTCCACTTCCCACTTCATGGTGATGATGCGACACACGACGTGGTCAGCGTGTGAACACGCTGGCGAGTACAACACATGTAAATGGAGTGACGCCACCGTGTCTGGAGGACTGACCACGTGTGCCGCAGTGTGTCGTTGTCAAGGCGACGACTGCAAACACGTGACACTTCGCATTCCGAAGAGATATGACGGGTGGAAGATATGTGAAATCGAAATCAATTGAATCACCACGATTTGCGCCGCTT
This sequence comes from Escarpia spicata, assembly GCA_963995525.1. NCBI lineage: Eukaryota > Metazoa > Annelida > Polychaeta > Sabellida > Siboglinidae > Escarpia > Escarpia spicata. The sequence continues at coordinate 16,433,244 of OZ023207.1, read as the reverse complement.
CGATAAACAGTTCTTGAACTTAAACTTGGAACTTATTTCGCCATAGCCAGTTATTACTCGACTATATTTTGCAGGCAACAATAGCGTATTTGTATCGCGTTTGGTGGTTCATTATCTTCAACGTGTTCTGCATGGAGACATTTGGACGGGATAATTTGTTGGGTTATAAATGATTCAAACACACACTTTGAAATACTCTCCTACATAATAGTTTGTCACTGTCGATGGGCGGAGGGGGAGGGAGGGGAAGGGAGGAAATGGAATGGAAGTGAAGTGAGTGGAAGGGAATTGAAGAGAAGGGAAGTGAAATGAAGGGAGGGAGGGAGGGAGGGAGGGAGGGAGGGAGGGAGGGAGTTAGGGAGGGAGGTAGGGAGGGATGGAGGGAGGGACGGAGGGAGGGAGGGAGGGAGGGAGGGAGGGAGGGAGGGAGGGAGGGAGGGAGGGAGGGAGGGAGGGAGGGAGGGAGGGAGGGAGGGAGGGAGGGAGGGAGGGAGGGAGGGAGGGAGGGAGGGAGGGAGGGAGGGAGGGAGGGAGGGAGGGAGGGAGGGAGGGAGGGAGGGAGGGAGGGAGGGAGGGAGGGAGGGAGGGAGGGAGGGAGGGAGGAATGACAGGTATGCCTGTTTGTGCGTGAGATGAATCAAGTGGATTTCGCGTCACAAGGTAATGGATCTATTCAAATATTGTAACCGCACTACTGTGAGAGAAAACAGATACGCGTGAAACACGTTTACCCATTCATTTAGAGGTTCAACAGTAATTGTGGTATTTACTATTGTTGAACGCAGACGAACTATTGTAAACACGTCGGACTCCCAGGCGAACAGACCGGTGTTCAAATAATCTTGCAGCCGTTTCGAAGCTTGGGCAGTATTATTTGTTCATATTGTCTCATTTCACTCAGCCAGATAAACGAGCGCGCTAATATAAACGCAATTGTACATTTGAAGTGATTGTGTTTGCTGCGAAGTTGGCACATCTATTTGGTGTTGCCCTGGTTTAGCTCGTGATGAAGGTAAATATCATTTGCGCAAAATGTCTTTATGCATTGTTGAATCTGCTACAACTCCTGATCTGTTAGCAATTGCTATGTTAGGTGAGGGAAGTAAAGGTAAGGGAAATGAAGGATAGGGGAAATTAAAGGAAGGGAAGGGAAGTGAGGGGAAGTGAATGGAAATGTAGGATAAAGATCAGCAGTATAACCTTAAGCATTGTTGAACATGCTACAATTCCTGATATGTTAGCAATTGCTGTTTTCCCCTTTCTACGGTTAGTGCCGTTACTCCAGCCTTGACATAATATATTTGCAATCGATTTATTCTAGGCGCCTTTTTCTATTTTCATTCACTTCCTTTGACATTGGCCTCTGGCTTATCATTTGACGATGACTTTCTGGAACAACAACGAGAGTATTTTAAACATTATCTACCAAGCAGTTTGTTCTTCTGTGATACTTGATGTGTTTGGTTTGCTGTGACACTTGATGTGTTTGGTTTACTGTGGTAATTGATGTGTTTGGTTTGCTGTGACACTTGATGTGTTTGGTTTACTGCGGTAATTGATGTGTTTGGTTTGCTGTGATACTTCATGTGTTTGGTTTGTTGTTATGACACTTGATCTTGATGTGTCAGAGTTGTTGGGCCAAGTGTGTGTGTTACCTAATTACAATGGGTGAATACTGTCTACACGTAGTGCTATTACATTACACAGAGTACATGTGTTTACTTAGCAACGAACAGTTGTACGCTACATCATATGCGTTAGGGCGGTCTCACCAATTCGTTTCATAAAGCATGTAACATCATATGTGGCCGAGTGGTGGATTTGTCGTCACAACGTATCGCGGTAGTCACCAAATACACCGATAAATTGGTTCCATCTTTCGAATTGATATAATATATTAAAGCACATTAGGGATATGGTGGATGTCAAAACGGGGCAGCGTGGTGAACAATATCATCGCATCGACGTTAAATAAGTTGAATCTGGTGGGTGTTGACTAAAGGAACCATTTTGGAACGCACAAGCCCCACGCCACGTAATAATTGGAGTGGGTGATTGCATGGAGCAATACGAAAGACTGTGCATTTTTCGGATTGTTATGTGACCACTCACACGTTGCTTGATTAGTGGCAAACTCACTGATTCATAGGTTTACAATTAAACTTATCATGGCTGTTGTGGCGTAGTGGTTAGAACGATGAGGTTTCCATCCCGAGGACTGGTATTTATATCCTCTTGCAGCCGTGTCAATGATTGCGCAATATCGCCAGTAGTGCATAAGTCGTACTATCGTCCACCGACGGTGCTTTATTTCCGCTGGATAACCGAGTACGTGACAATAAACGGTTGTGGATGTCAACACATCAATAACCCTCGCTTGGTAACCAATGAGTATTATGGTGTGAAGAGCAACGCTTATTGTCCGGTTTCATTAGACGTGCTATCGCTCTTTGTAAACATTCATCTTTGTTTTGCTTTGTAATAAAACATTAATGCATGTTGGGAGTGTTTTTTATCATTGTGTATATTATGGCTGTAGCCCCTTATACAACCGTTTGATGTAACGATGCTGGTTGTACTTTGGTAAAATATGAGTGCGTGCGTGTGTGCGTGTGTGCGTGTGTGCGTGTGTGCGTGTGTGCGTGTGTGCGTGTGTGCGTGTGTGCGTGTGTGCGTGTGTGCGTGTGTGCGTGTGTGCGTGTGTGCGTGTGTGCGTGTGTGCGTGTGTGCGTGTGTGCGTGTGTGCGTGTGTGCGTGTGTGCGTGTGTGCGTGTGTGCGTGTGTGCGTGTGTGCGTGTGTGCGTGTGTGCGTGTGTGCGTGTGTGCGTGTGTGCGTGCGTGCGTGTGCGCGCGTTTGCGCGTGCGTGTGTGTGCGTGCGTGTGTGCGTGCGTGTGCGTGCATGTGTGTTTGTGCATAGGATAGAGGGCGCTGTCGTTTTATGGACCATTTTACGCGTTGTGTATGTGTGTGAGTGGTGAACCGTTTTGGGAAGATGGCAGAATCAAGTCTTATTCACGTGACGCGCTGATGGCCTTGCGACCCAGTGTTACTGACACTCTTTCTGGTACACTCCTGGATTTAAATGACTTTACAGTGCTCTCTGACACTAACAATAGAAACCAACCGCGACGCAAGCAGGGCAAGAAAGGTGTGATACGCCAGAGACTGAAGAAAAAGAAGGTACGCACCCTCCCCCTGCCCTCTATCATGTTGGCTGATGTCCGATCATTACGTTCGTAAATTGACGAATTTCTGGCCAATGTTGCGCTACTGTGGTCATATAAAGGCATGTCTGAATTGTGTGACTGAAACCTGGTTAGATAAAACTTTACTTCACAGTGAATGTTACGTTGATGGCGTAAGTACCACAATGAGATTGGACTAGAAATCACAGGGTGAAGGGATTTGTGTATACATTAACCAGTGCTGGTGTGAGTCCGTCATCGTGAGGAAAGAACTGTGTAGTAGTGTACCCCGGACGTGGATCTATTGCCAATGTCGCTGCGTCAGACCTATTTCCCGAAGTAGTTCGGATTGATATTTTCAATAGCTGCCAAAGCTATATTCAATAGCTGCCAAGCTGCCGACTTGACAAAACATTGCCTGTTTAATAGCAGTGCGTGACATGTCAGACACGCGGTAGTAACACCCTCGATCTTTGTTATGACACCGTTAAGGACGCACACAGGTCCTTGAAGAAGATGGCCATCGGTATATCTGATCACGATGTGATACATTTGATCCAGGCGTAAATAACTAAACTGCAGAGACAGAAGACAGAAAGCAGTGCAGAAAACTGTAAAAACGTGGGACTAGAACTCGGCCGACGACCTCAAGAGGTGTTTTGACTGTAGTTTGTGGGATGTTCTCATAGACTCCAGCACTTCGCTTCAAGAAACAGTTGATGTCGTCACAGACTGTATCAAGTTTTGTGAAGAGATGATTGTCCCCACAAAGACTGTGAAAATGTTCTCAAATGACAAACCGCGGGTAAGTAAAGAACTGAAAAACATAATCAATGAGAAGAAGAGGGTGTCCATGTTTAACAACCCCACGGAAGCAAGATGATATAATGTACCCTAAAGAGGTAGATCAGCGACGCTAAACTGGAATACAAGGACATAATTGAACGCCTGTTCCAATACGGCAATATGCGCAGGGCATGGCATGGAAACTCTGTCTGGTTTTGAATCAAGTAAACGTGTCATACAAACCTCAGAGTCAGCCGAAAGAGTCTCAAGTTCGCTGAAGACTTGAATTCCTTCTTTGAGTGTTTTGACCGGTATGACTTTTCACGTGAGCGTCAGGAGGCGGTGGTCGACATTGAATATCGATATTGACACCCCTGAAACAACTCCTGATGACGTTAGTAAGATCTTCATGCACGTTAGCTCTCACAAGGCAGCTGGGCCTGACAGCGTGAGTGGCCGGGTCCTCAAGGAGTGTCCTGCTCGGCTGGGTGCTGTATTCAGTATTCTTTTCAACTGGTCTCTGAAGCAGCTTCGCACCCCCCTGGCCTGTAAATCGTTAGTAATCTTGCTATATCAGTATGTCGCTTGTTTATGTATTGTTGGTCACTGACAATAATTATTATTGTAACACTACAAATAACAAATACAATGTTTGCGTCCATTAAAACACTGTCGATATTGTGTCACATAAATATCGCACGTCATTTATGGCAGCATGTACACATTCAACTGTGAACGAAAGATTGTCCGTCGAAGTGTCGCGTCTTCTTCCCCCGGACAAACCAAGTCTAGCTCTTGCGGTTCTTCCCTCGGGTTCTACACTTTCCATGTCTCAGATCGCGTTACATATATTTATGTTACTAAGGGTAAGTTCATAGCTTGTTAACAATATTCGACGCAGTCTCATACCGCTACCAAGCATCCCGCGAATGTCACCATCTAGTGGTTATATTTTAATATATAATCAATATTTTCGACGGTGGCACACTTACTGGCGACATGACCGTAGGTATCGCACAAGCCGTTGTTAGAAAACTACATTTACAGGTATGTTGCGTTTACAAGCAAGCACAGGCATTTCTTGCGGTTGATGTGCTGCGTCAATATTTCGAAAGCGGTATTTTTAGCATAATTATTCTAATTGCACCATGGAATTACATATAGTCAGATACCTTAGCGACATATTTTTTGATATGCGGACAGACCGCATAAAAGCACCACAGCTGTCTTAGGTTGGTAGCTTTAACTTTTTGATCGGAGTCAGCAATCATTTTGGGTGGTTCGTTACCTTTCCCTTCCCCTATCAGAATCTGCCATTTTATTACATTTGTCCTTTGGATGTGGATACAATCCAGGTAATGTCATCAAACTTTTTTCACTGCTTCCTTTTGTTAGTAGCGTTAATTTTATCGGAGTCAGAACATTTTTTGGGTGGGTCCATTATTTTGGACCCCTATCACCGAAAATCTGCCGTTTTACCACACTTCTTCATTGGATATGAATACAATCAGATCAACTTCACCAAATGTTTTTCCATGCGTCCTTTGATTATTAGTTTTAGGTTTTTGAACGGAATCAGAACATTTGTTGTGTGGATCCATTATTTTTCACCCCTAATTAATTAATGATCGGTCGTTTTACTACAATTCTCCATTGGATATGGGTACAGATTGACTTACATCGCGAACAGTGCTTCTCTGATTCCTTTTAATTAGCTTTGACGTTGTCAGACATGTTGTGGGTGAATCCATAATTTATTCCCCTTGAGCCGAGATATGCCGTTTTACTGGATCTCGCCATATGTCAGTACAGCATGCCATATATGTACATATATTATTTGGAAAAGGGTAAGTCTAATAAACAAAAACATACAGATATAATTGGTACATCTTCGCCATAACTTAATAAGAAATTATGGCTTTCACAGTAGTTGCGTCATTACCTAATCTACCCATACGGTGTCATTATCTAATCTACCCATCGGGTGTCAATATCTAATCTACCCATCGGGTGTCATGAAAGACTCTTCACATCCCATGTTCAGACCATCTGCAATGGGTGTTTGCTATTGGATCAGTGTACGGGTCAACCGGGTGATAGTTCGGTATGATATACGCGTTGAATGCTGCTACAGAGCATTTTGCATTGGCGGGATATTATTCGTTTGGTAGAATAACTTCCCCGTTGCCTTCATAATAGTGACCAGACTGCTACTCTAGTCACAGACTAGAAAGGTGGAATGTACTAGGAGTTGAACTGTGCCGAATCCAGATCCAAATGCACACCGGCTAAACCGTTGAAAGGTGACATCGCGATGGAAGTATGTCCAGTTTAATGAAATCACTTGTTTCCCAGGTAACCTGATCTACATCTGCTTGTAGTTCCGCGCTACAACTTAGAGGGCTACGGCAGACGAGCTTTCTCCTTTCTCTGAACTTACGCTCTGGAACGCTCTGCCAATAAACGTTCGTCAAATAGACACTTTGAATACATTCAACACTTGTCTTAAAATTATTTATTTAAGCAGGCGTACTTCGACTGAGGAACTGTGCTGTAGGACACTTTTTATGAACATATATTTAATCAATTAATTTGTTTCTATTATATAATATATTTTAATAAATTTATTATTATTTATCTTTTAATAAAATTTTATATATTACA
>OZ023207.1:16421608-16424108 GCA_963995525.1 Escarpia spicata | reverse complement strand
AACTGACTCACGACTAAATACGTCGGTCGGTAATCGATTCCATTCAGATTGTACTTTGAACTATTAATTATGGTGCATTACGTTACTATCGATTTTCACTGTTGATAGTCCGTCGGCTTCCATGACACTGCAGTCAGTGCTGGCTATTCCAGATCGACAAAGAACAATTAGACGAAAGGTTCAGTGACGGATGTTCTGAAATACAATTCTTGGTTGCCAGTTTCGTTCTCCTACTTAGACAATTCAACCGGATATAAAGGTAAGATATTATCTGTACTCGACAGGTGATGGAAGATTTACATACGGCGATATATTAGCATATCAGTTGTTTTTTCCGGCGTTGTAAGGGAGAAAAGACAACCATTAACATACGTCCGATTTACAGCCGTCGGTGTGTCTGTGTGTCATTAGCTTTTACATTTATGTAATGATTTACATACCTCCTTTAGCAACAAACCTTCTGTGGTTTCATCGTAATATATTAATTTGCTAGCATTACCCTTGGGGGTCACAGCTGCATTGACGTCTCTATTTTGGGTGGACCAGTCATCGTGCAGAATTGCTTATGTTGGCAATATAACGCTGTTTTCATTCACTTCTAAAGCGACGTAGGCAATTGTTATTCACATGATATACGCTGGTGGTCTACTTCTGTTTGCTCCTTCCGTCAAGGCATATATTATATACGAGAGATATTCGACACATGCTACTTGTGTGGATGTCAACACGACGTTTAGTGTAATGTTGGTAAATCCTGTTATGTACATTGATTGTAGAATAAAAATCTTGTCAAGGAAATGATATGAGGATGAAACAAAGTTATGTTTCTCCACCTCTTGTAAATATTTTGGACATGTAATTTGCAGAGACTTATCGGATGAGGGTGACATTAAAGCCAAAGTGAAACTTTGTTATGCAAATAGTAACATGTTGCATCACAAATTTCACATTTGCTCAACCATTTATTTTATTTTAGTAATATTCATTGTCACAAAGTGGTTTGAGTAGAACTAGTATGGCTCAACATTAAAGTGTAAACATAACACTAGGCAGTAATTCCATTGTATAGTGCTGTCATCTCTCGGATGATTAAATGTAAAACGTTACACTATGGCCAGTTTGCGACCAAAGCGCAAATCATATTATTGGCTGGCTAACACATTCTATTCCATTAGTTATTATACTAATTTTACCACTAGGACCAACAGATTTAGTATGAGTAGAACATGTTTAAACTACCTCATAACATTATATTATTGCAAGTCTTTTTAATGACATTAGAAGATTTTAATAGCGTGTATTTGGTAGGTTGTTTATCGCTCCGAGCAGGTGCGAGTAAATGTTTCACATCTTATGTCTGAATGGATTATTTGTTTTACTAAAATAATGTATTAATTTGTGAACGTTAAGATATGTTAATATTATCGTTATTACCGACTCCATACATGGTTTCTGATTATATTAAATTTAGATGTGATTGGGGTAATTAGAGAATATTCTTAAGTTTACCATTGTGTGCCAATTATACAAGATTGTTTATTTTTAACCCAGCTTTTCATTGGGTATTGCTGACGAGACGTATGGATCGAATGCCTTCTCGGGAAATGTGGTGGGGACTGTCCGTGTGTCAGGATTGTTTGACTCGATCGTGACGTTTCAATTAATATAGCGGACGCTCCAGTAAAGGGTACTATGGCTTCGTAAACGTTGTAGTTTCAATGCGATATTCCCGGTAATGTCTAATAGACAACTTTTAGTGACAACCTTATGTTGTTTCATCGTAATACATTAACTTGGTAGCATCAACCTTTGGTCAGGGCTGTATCGGCGTCTCTATTTGGGGTGGACCAGTCGCCTTGCAGAATTTCTTATGTCGGCAAAATAACTTTTAAAGCAACGTAAACAATTGTTAATCACCTGATATACGCCAATGGTCTGCTTCTGTTTGTTACTTCCATCATTATATATATATTATATACAATATATATTCGACATGTGTTATTTCTGTGGATATCAACACGACGTTTAGTATAATGTTGGTAAATCCTTTATCATGTACATTGTTTCTAGAATCACAAATCTTGCCAGGGAAATTATATGACGAGGAAAGAAAGTTATTTTTCGCCACCTCTTGTAACTACTTTGGACATGTCATTTGCAAAGTCTTATCGGATGAAGGTGACATTCAAGCAAAAATATAAATATACTGTTTATTTTGTTTCAGTAATATCCATAAGCGTGCTGTATGATAATACGAGCATGGCGTGGCGAGGGCATAGTGCATGAGCGAGTGTATGTAGGTGCAGGTGAGCAAGTGCGTTTTGATTATTAAAATTCCGTTTGTATTGGAAGATTTGCAGTTGATCATGGATGATTAATTCGGTAGAAACTAAAATGAGACCAGGTCACGCCAGTGTAGCAGGAACTCCTCGGGTAACACCCCAAGGGTGAAGCTCCCGGTGGGTCCACGTGTAACACTCCAGGTATTTCTACGGTAACA
>OZ023207.1:16389108-16419108 GCA_963995525.1 Escarpia spicata | reverse complement strand
AAACAACTAATCACCCCCTCTGGCGTCACACATGCCCGACTGGCCGGCAAGATAGGTCCCAATCCAACATGGCGTCGTTACCTGTGTGGTAGATAAGAACTGCTGGCCACATTTCGATGGTGCACATACCGTGACGAATGTAAATTAAATATTGACACTACAAAACAAGCAGAATAGCGTATTCTGTGACGATCGAACGTGACGAACTATTACAGACACTCCGGAGTTCGGTGAATGTAGGAACAAATCACCACCAATATCGACCACTCATCGTCCACCTCATACACGTACCACCCAACCCCGCTATGCCCAACAAAAGAGAGTACAGGAAATGGAACACTGAAACTGTTGCCAGCGGAGGCACAGCAGATATTGCAATAACCTTATTCTGTCTCTCTATTTCTCTCTCTGTCTCTCTCTCTGTCTCTCTCTGTCTCTCACTGTCTCTCACTGTCTCTCTCTCTCTCTCTCTCTCTCTCTCTCTCTCTCTCTCTCTCTCTCTCTCTCTCTATCTATCTATCTCTCTCCCTCCCTCTCTCTCCCCTCTCTCTGTCTCTGCCTGTGTCTCTCTGTCTTATTCTGTATATGTCTCTCCCACCTCTCCCTCTTGCTGCTCTCTTTCTCTGAGGTGTGAGGCGATATATTTTTAATATACAGCACATATACAAATATATATATATATACAAAGCCCAGAACACGATTGTAGACCAACTTGTGCGATATCAGATGTTTGTTTGCGTTTACTGCACATCGATGCGATCACATAAAGGCAATTACCAATTGTTTTTGTAAAGCAGCTTATCGATTTATAATAACAATCAGTCTAAAGAACATAGAAATAATGTTCCAACCAATGCCTGGAACCAATCATGTAGAACGATACATTACAATTGATAACGTCGCATTGGATGTTGTGGAGAAATGCCATATCTCGATAGCACGGTGTCTGTAAACACAATGTTTGGAAGTGCTTTTTCTGCCCGCGTTTGAAAGGCAAGCGAATCTTATAGCAGGCTAACCAAGCTCCTCTGGAATGAACGTGGTGTAGGTTTGAGAATACAAATCACAGTGTGTAATGTCGACACCGTTGTATGGATATGAGGCGTGGATCCCACATCGACGCCATATCACAGGCTTAGAGCAGTTCTAAATGCGCTGCCTACAACCGACTGCGGTTATCAAATGACAAGACATCGCGCCCAATACTGAGGTACTAGACAAATGCGAAACGTGTCGTGTCGGTGAAGGTAGGAACAAATCACCCCCAATATCGACCACGCATCGTCCACCTCATACACGTACCACCCAACCCCGCTATGCCCAACAAAAGAAATGACAGGAAATCGAACACTGAAACTGTTGCCAACAGTGGCACAGCAGATAATGACGTGGAAATGACGTTAGGATACTACGGCTGCACAATGATGATGGTTATGGAGGATGGGGATTCAGAGGTCGTGTTGCGGCGCTGGTTACAATAGGCTCAGGAGAATTAAGCGGCAACAACAACATAAGCTGCAAGGTTGCGGGAATACATGAATCTGAGAATAAATAGCGACATAGAAAAGGGAAGTCCACAGCTGAGATTCGACGACTACGTTAACGTTAATTTTGGTAAGACGCAGAAATATATAAAAAAATTGAGAGAGACGTTTTTTTGGAAATTATTGTATAAATTATCTTCAGTGCACTACGCAAAAGGCGGTGTTTTTACTCTCGATTGTAATGTGCAAATTACAGACATTGCAAAGCAAACGAAGTGTTCATCGTTGCACTGTGTTGTTATGAAGACGGTGCCGCCACATAGCTAGTGAAGATGCATTATGTTATGAGTTGTGATTGTAGACCTACTTGTGCGATATTAACTGTTTGCTTGCGCTTTCTGCACATCGAATCGATGACATATAGGCAATTACCAATAGTTTTGGTAAAGAAGCCTGTCGATTTATAATAACAATCAGTCTAATGAACGCAGCAGTAATGGTCCAACCAACGACTGGAACCAATCATGTAGATCGATACATTACAATCGATAACGTCGCATTGGATTTTGTGGAGAATTGCCATATTTCGGTAACACGGTGTCTGTAAACACAATGTTTGGAAGTGCAAATTGCTGCCTGCCTTTGGAAGGCAAGCGAATCTTATGGCCGGCTACGCACGCTCCTCTGGAATTAAGGTGGTGTACATTTGAGCACAACAATCAAAGTTGTGCCGTCGTAGTGTCGACACTGTTGTATGGATATGAGGCGTATCGACGCCATATCTGAGGATTAGAGTAGTTCCAAATGCGCTGCCTACGACATATTACGATCATCAAATGGCAAGACATGGCACCCAATACTGAGGTACTGGACAAAGGCGAAACATGTCGTGTCCAATTTCATATCAAACGCGCACAACTACGATGTTCCGATCACAGGGTTAGTATGTCAGATTACAGTAAACGAAAGGCGCTCTTCCAGGGTCAACTGAAGACTGTTTGGTGGTCGCGAGTTCAGCAAAGAAACCGAAATAAGGACGTGCTGAAGGGAAGGCTGAAGTTAAACTCATGGTCCTTCCCCAACAACACACTGCAAGAGTCCAACAACTAATCGCCCTCTCCGGCGTCACTCATGCCCGACTGGCCTGCAAGATAGGTCCCTATGCAACATGGCGTCGTTACCTGTGTGGTAGATAAGACATGCCAGCCACACTTCGATGGTGTACATACCGTGACGAATGTAAATTAAATATTGACACTACAAAACAAGCAGAGAGCGTATTCTGTGACAATCGAACGTGACGAACTTATACAGACTCTCCGGAGTTCGGTGAAGGTAGGAACAAATCACCACCAATATCGACCACGCATCGTCCACCTCATACACGTACCACCCAAACCCGCTATGACCAACAAAAGAAAGGACAAGCAATAGAACACTGAAACTGTTGCCAGCGGATGCACAGCAGATAATGACAATACCCTTATTTTGCAAATGATATAATTACTAGAAGACGACAGAATTGCCAACAAATTGAAAGCGGCCCTGGTTCCTGAAGATTTTTTCAACAAAATCGATACACTAAACACACACATTTTCAGTGCGCAATTGTCCGTCAGGAGCGACAAAAATACGAAGCTAAAATAAAGGGTCGAAATTCTAGCGGGTGAACTGGATTCCCTCCAACAATATTCGAGAAGACCCAAACTCCATATCAATGAGATGTGCGAGGACGTGAATGGTGAAAACCTTGAAGACAAAGTTATATACATTATAAACAATAACAATGCACGTCACCCCACCCATTGTGTGTAACGACGTGGAACGTTGCCATAGACTCGGCCGACCATTTGATGGACACACTAAGCCCACAACTACCATTGTTCGTTTCCGTTGTAGATATGTTGTGTATTATGCCAGAGGCGGATTCAAAGAATTCAACGAAACCTACCCTAATGGAAATTTAGTATTCCTTAACGAAGACCTCACACTAAAGCGCTCCAAACTTGCATTCGAAAGCCGAAAACTGAAATTGGCGAATAAAACCAATGACTGTTGGACGGCCAGCAGCAAGGTCATACTAGAAACTAACCGCAACATGATTTATGAAATCACGAGCCTCAAAGACATTCTCGCATACGTATAGACTCTACCAAACTATTTGTGTTTAATACGAGTAGTAATAATATTAAAACGTATCTGATTCATACACGCTATTCGATGGCCACGCATAACCGCGAATTACACGTGTTTGGTCCTACAGTAGCTGCAATGAGCGATGTAGAAACTTTGTGTATTAATGGCAGGGGTAATCTCAAAGACATCTCCTACAAATGTAGATTTTACCAAACAGAGACTACGGAATTTAGCGTTATGTCACATTATTTGGTTGTTCTTTGCAATGTTTTCACCACCACTACTACCAGTGGTCATGTTTAGATAAACAGTGTACACCACCACTACTACCAGTGGTCATGTTTAGACAAACAGTGTACACCACCACTACTACCAGTGGTCATGTTTAAACAAACAGTGTACACCACCACTACTACCAGTTGTCATGTTTAGACAAACAGTGTTCACCACCACTACTACCAGTGGTCATGTTTAGACAAACAGTGTACACCACCACTACTACCAGTGGTCATGTTTAGACAAACAGTGTTCACCACCACTACTACCAGTGGTCATGTTTAGACACACCGTGTACACCACCACTACTACCAGTGGTCATATTTAGACAAACAGTGTACACCACCACTACTACCAATGGTCATGTTTAGACAAACAGTGTACACCACCACTACTATCAGTGGTCATGTTTAGACAAACAGTGTACACCACCACTACTACCAGTGGTCATGTTTAGACAAACAGTGTACACCACCACTACTACCAGTGGTCATGTTTAGACAAACATTCTACACCATCACTACTACCAGTGGTCATGTTTAGACAAACATTGTACACCACCACTACTACCAGTGGTCATGTTTAGACAAACATTCTACACCATCACTACTACCAGTGGTCATGTTTAGACAAACAGTGTACACCACCACTACTACCAGTGGTCATGTTTAGACAAACATTGTACACCACCACTACTACCAGTGGTCATGTTTAGACAAACAGTGTACACCACCACTACTACCAGTGGTCATGTTTAGACAAACAGTGTACACCACCACTACTACCAGTGGTCATGTTTAGACAAACAGTGTACACCACCACTACTACCAGTGGTCATGTTTAGACAAACAGTGTACACCACCACTACTACCAGTGGTCATTTTTATAACAAACATTGTACACCAACACTACTACCAATGGTCATGTTTAGACAAACATTGTACACCACCACTACTATCAGTGGTCATGTTTAGACAAACAGTGTACACCACCACTACTACCAGTGGTCATGTTTATACAAACAGTGCACACCACCACTACTATCAGTGGTCATGTTTAGACAAACAGTGTACACCACCTCTACTACCAGTGGTCATGTTTAGACAAACAGTGTACACCACCACTACTACCAGTGGTCATGTTTAGACAAACAGTGTACACCACCACTACTACCAGTGGTCATGTTTAGATAAACAGTGTACACCACCACTAAACCAGTGGTCATGTTTAGACAGTGTACACCACCACTACTACCAGTGGTCATATTTAGACAAACAGTGTACACCACCACTACTACCAGTGGTCATGTTTAGACAAACAGTGTACACCACCAATACTATCAGTGGTCATGTTTAGACAAACAGTGTACACCACCACTACTACCAGTGGTCATGTTTAGACAAACAGTGTACACCACCACTACTACCAGTGGTCATGTTTAGACAAACAGTGTACACCACCACTACTACCAGTGGTCATGTTTAGACAAACAGTGTACACCACCACTACTACCAGTGGTCATTTTTTAAACAAACATTGTACACCACCACTACTACCAATGGTCATGTTTAGACAAACATTGTACACCACCACTACTATCAGTGGTCATGTTTAGACAAACAGTGTACACCACCACTACTACCAGTGGTCATGTTTATACAAACAGTGCACACCACCACTACTATCAGTGGTCATGTTTAGACAAACAGTGTACACCACCTCTACTACCAGTGGTCATGTTTAGACAAACAGTGTACACCACCACTACTACCAGTGGTCATGTTTAGACAAACAGTGTACACCACCACTACTACCAGTGGTCATGTTTAGATAAACAGTGTACACCACCACTACTACCAGTGGTCATGTTTAGACAGTGTACACCACCACTACTACCAGTGGTCATATTTAGACAAACAGTGTACACCACCACTACTACCAGTGGTCATGTTTAGACAAACAGTGTACACCACCACTACTACCAATGGTCATGTTTAGACAAACATTGTACACCACCACTACAATCAGTGGTCATGTTTAGACAAACAGTGTACACCACCACTACTACCAGTGGTCATGTTTATACAAACAGTGCACACCACCACTACTATCAGTGGTCATGTTTAGACAAACAGTGTACACCACCACTACTACCAGTGGTCATGTTTAGACAAACATTGTACACCACCTCTACTACCAGTGGTCATGTTTAGACAAACAGTGTACACCACCACTACTACCAGTGGTCATGTTTAGACAAACAGTGTACACCACCACTACTACCAGTGGTCATGTTTAGACAAACAGTGTACACCACCACTACTACCAGTGGTCATGTTTAGACAAACAGTGTACACCACCACTACTACCAGTGGTCATGTTTAGACAAACAGTGTACACCACCACTACTACCAGTGGTCATTTTTTAAACAAACATTGTACACCACCACTACTACCAATGGTCATGTTTAGACAAACATTGTACACCACCACTACTATCAGTGGTCATGTTTAGACAAACAGTGTACACCACCACTACTACCAGTGGTCATGTTTATACAAACAGTGCACACCACCACTACTATCAGTGGTCATGTTTAGACAAACATTGTACACCACCTCTACTACCAGTGGTCATGTTTAGACAAACAGTGTACACCACCACTACTACCAGTGGTCATGTTTAGACAAACAGTGTACACCACCACTACTACCAGTGGTCATGTTTAGATAAACAGTGTACACCACCACTACTACCAGTGGTCATGTTTAGACAGTGTACACCACCACTACTACCAGTGGTCATATTTAGACAAACAGTGTACACCACCACTACTACCAGTGGTCATGTTTAGACAAACAGTGTACACCACCAATACTATCAGTGGTCATGTTTAGACAAACAGTGTACACCACCACTACTACCAGTGGTCATGTTTTTATTATTTTTAATAATATATGTTATGTTTTCATTTTTTCTACTTAATGATGCTACGTTTAACTTATTAATTGTTTTGTTAACACGCAGTATTTAGAGTAACATTGGTTAACCGGTTATTTTAGTGTACCTACTAATAATTGACAAGTGTTTAGTACTGTATGGAATATTGTAATTATGCTATCTTTGTTAAGGGTTTATTATATACGATTTTCTTTAATTTCTATTCATCCATATCACATTGAACGAATGCATACATTGTTCGATGTCACTTTGACACGTATAGTTTGCTAACTTAATTAAAATCAAACATATTTATTTAAATATTTTGCAATGTTTAGACAAACGTTGTACACCATGTAGTCCAGGAATTGGTATCCTATGGTATACGTCTTTCCAGTATTGTTTATTAATAAATGGTATGCCTATTATTTTGGTTTACATAAGGTAATATATTTTACTTGTTATTTTCTATACGTAGTGTTTACATAAACTTATCACACATAGTTATTCTAGGGTATATACTAATATGGCTTAGACATGGTTTCAGTAAATCATGCGTAACGTTACATAGAGATGCTTGTATACCTTTCGTATATTTGTACATTGTTTATATTTAGTGGGTACCACTCATTTTCATTTAATGGTGTACGTTGCAGTGTTTAAACAAACATATCACATCTCGTTGATGTGACTTATGACACGGTAGTATCATTTTTTTATGCAGCCGGCAAAGCCAATAACGTTTTATGTGTTTCTGTTTCTTTGTGTTCACTTTGCATAATGTATAGATACATGTCCATAGTCATACTATTTAGCTTTACTTGTTAAACATTGTCTAACAAAACATGCAAACAGACACACCTATGCAATTACTCAAAACAACATAATTCCGTTAGTGACCACCTCTTCATTATGTTTTGCCACCTTGATTCATATACGTTCGTTACACACCGGACTATTCACGTGCTCGTGTTTGCTATCCATACTTCTTAAACAACAAATTAATGACAGAACATTTTGATCACACTTTTCTTTCACACTTGAGTGGAATTGATAACAACAATTTAATTAACATATTATATATTAATAACAATGTACTGCAAGTCATGAAACATTCAACTTATTCAACTTTTGTTCAGTACTCAGTTTAAAATATTAAGATTATAAATTCTAAACTTGATGAACTAACATCATTCGCCAGCTCACTACAGGACATAAACTATTAATTTCATGTAATTTGCCTACAAGAATGCTGGATATATAATTTATCCGATTTAACAAATATACAACTACCTGGGTACAATTGCATTGCTCAAGGAAAGAGCTGTAGTGACAATGGTGGCTTGATAATATATGTTGATAACAACTAAACATAAACACGTACGAACATTGTGAGGGACTGATAATTAACGTAACTGGTGTAGTAATGGTAATATATACCAACCCCCAAGCATGTCAACATAAGTTATCTCGTCAATAGAACAGTAAAACACAACTATTAACTTAGCCTGGGATTTCAATCTTTATCTCCTTAAGATAAACGAAATTTCAATATGCAGCGAATTCTTTGATATGTTGACATCCCCACAATTTATTTCCACAGATCACACTTCCTACCAGATTATCCCGTTCAAGCAGCACACTAATTGACAATATATTGTGTAAAAAAGTCAGATATATAGCTGAACTACATCAAATATATTAATAAGCAACTTATCTGATCATCTCCCATGCTTTATTCTTTCAGAAAGTTCTTTAGAAAATTCACCAAACCCAAAAGGAATTAAAATTAACATAAAAACAGGAAAACCACTCAACCTATAATAAATTATATCAACGCATCCGATTTCTATAACAAACTAGACCTGAAGACAGACCATAATCTAAGTTACGATATTATACGCGAAGTAATTGATAAAGAACATCACACTTTGAACAAATAAGTGATTTGATCAATACAAACATCAAAAGTACAAATGGATCACAAATGGTATTATTATGCGTCTATGTTTGCTAAATATAAATCTGACATCAGAAATACTTGGACAACTATAAATGAAATTATTTCAAGAAAACACAACATATCTTTTCCGGAATCTTTCAATATAAACAATAAAGAAACAACAAACAAACGTGTAGCTAACGCATTTAACAAGTTTTTTTTTACAAACATCGGCAGAAAACTGGCTAATAACATAACGTACTCAGGTAATAAAGATTTCAAGCCGTACCTTGACACAAATTGTAACTGCAAATTCGTAGTTTATAACGTTGACGAACTAATTGTATAAAAAACAACAGACAACCTTCCGTCTAAAACAATACCGGGTGTGATTCCACTTTAACGAACTTACTCAAACAAATCGCAACAAAAATAATGAAATCTTTAACGCTACTTTTAAATTAAGTCTTTAGCACGTGGATCTTCCCTACAAATTTAAAGAGGCCAGTCATTTCCCTATTTAAACATGGTGACCCGTCAATAATCAACAACTTTAGACCAATCTCTATTCCACCAGTTATACAAAACGTTTTGGAAAAAAATTATGGGGAATCAACTATCGTCCTATTTTGAAAGTAAAAAACTGTTTTCGAAATCTCAATATGGCTTCCGCTCTGGTCATTCGACTAAATATGCAGCGTTTGACCTGGTAGACCGAATAACAACCGACATGGATAATAATGAGGTACCATTTAGCATATTCCTTGACCTTTCTAAAGCATTTGACACGTTAGACCATAAAACATTACTTTGTAAATTAAACACTATGGTAGTGATGGGGTATCTCTGAAACTATGTGAAAGTTATTTATCATATAGAACACAATATGTAAAACTTGGTGATGTAAAATCATATACCTTATCAATAACAACGGGTGTACCGCAAAGCTCCATTCTTGGACAAATTCATTTTATTATTTATATTAATGATTTTTCACAAGCTAACCCAATGTTCAGTTTCATATCCTATGCAGACGACACAACTTTGTTAATTATATATAGCAATTTCACAACCGCAAACAATGATGATGATGAAACATTGGTAAAAGAGGAACTCTATAGAATTATTGAATGGCTAAAAATAAATAAGCTTACGCTTAACGTTTCTAAATCCAAATTCATTGGTTTCAAATTCCCCAAAAATATTTAAAACACCACTTCCTAAAATAAACAATATAGTAATAACAAAAGTTGACAATTTTAATTTCTTGGGATTAACTTTATACACACATCGAAACTGAAAAAAAAACACTCTGAAAATGTATCAAACAAATGTTCTAGAATAATCGGTACACTTAATAGACTTAAACTAATTCTGCCAATGAGAATTAAAATAATGCTATAAAATACATTATTAATACCACACACACATACTCGATATAAAAAAAACCTAAACTTACTAAAATAGATGTACATGTTAGTCATTCAGGAATTAATGTTTTATTATAAATTCATGCATAATAAAATACCTACACATCTACAACATTGGCAGATAGCAACTAGCACCATGATTCATGAACACAATACACGCAACCAACAAAGAATACACATTTTCGGTACATACCATGCATTTGCAAAACATTGTCTTAAATACAGTTTACCACATACAATCAACCATACCTCCGAAAGTTTGATAGACAAACTTTACTCACCCAGTTTACAGGTTTTCGTAAATTATGCAAAGTATCACATCATTCAAAATTACAAAAACACGTGCACAAACCTTAATTGCTATGCTTGCATATTTACACGCTGACGTCATCTACGCCCAAACAGTATAAAATATGTGTTCACCAACTCACTTCACCAAACACTATGAACATTCACCCATGCTGCATACTAAAACACAACATTCCAGTTTTATAGTGACGATGGATATCACTACATTTTAACGTTTAAGTTTTGTATAACCTATATTATATATTATTTTCTTTCAACAGAAATTTAACTAAAATATCACAGCTGGTGGCTCCTGTGTTCGAGACTTTCAACAAGTCTTAGGAGGAGCCTCCGTGATCCTCTCCGTACACCGTAACAAAAAAACCGTTATAAAAATGTATATTATTATTGATTGCTAGCACAGTTTGGATAAATACATCCACTTCTGTCCTGTTCTGTTCTGATAGTGAATAGAAACAATGACAGAAGCTCAAAGACGAATGCAGCGAAGAATGGTCAACCTCCGTCGGGACCTATGACGCCCTATGACTGTGCCATTTATGGTCGCCAATGCGCGAACACAGTGACCAAAGGTCGTACAACTGACTCACGCCTAAATCCGTCGGAACAGTTTGACACTCGATAAACGGACAATATATTTTGTTAAAAAGAGAGTTTAAATGAGATGCCGCCGAAGAAATCAAAAGTTATACGCAAGCGCCTGAGTGAGTGCAATGCTGCACGTCGTTGGTCGTCCGAGGAAGCCGACTTAGCAGCCGTAATCGACGGCGAAAGCGAATTGATTTGAAGCAGACGACACTGCGACTGACACTGACTGCGCCGGGAAGATCGCAACAGCTGACGCCGGAGCGACTGCACAGCTACCAGGGACGGCCCAGGCAACAGCGTGTCGCACTACAGTCGTCTCGTCACGCAAAATTGTCACCATGAACGCCGTTAAATGTGACAACCCTGACGAACAGAGGGAACTGATCAGTCGAGATTGGTGTATTGTCGATGTTGGCCAACTCAATGAAGTGGTCGCTGATGTCTTCTGCCCTGCACTGAACACTTCTAATGCTATTGCATTATACTGTTGAAACATGTTGATCAGAAGTGACTTTGTATGCTCCACACTGTGCCATATGGTGTACATGGATGTTGTGTTATATGTAGCAAATGTTTCAGAGTTAGTGATGATTGACTGATATGTCAAACATGTGATGATTGTATGGACACACAGCTGTTGCATTTGTAAGATGCCTCAGGGAAGTGGTGCTTAGGTTGACAAGTCACAACCTGTGCAGAGTGGGAAACTGTCCGAATTCTTGCTTCAGCTATGATTCCTGGCATTATAATGTGTGGGGTGGCAGTGGGGGTGGGGGGGTGGGGGTGAAAATGTTATAATTATGTCACTTTTAATGGACTATTAATCCTATAAACATTTATGTATATTACATCTTCTTTATCTAACATGCATTTCAGAGTTGAAGAAAACAGGCTGACATGTCACGACTGTATGTGTATACATACAAGCTGCATTTGTAAAAGTGAAGTGATGCTTACTTAGGAAAATACCTCTCTGATCTCATAATCAGGTTTCTTTGCATAACCAATGCATATGGACTGTTACATGCTATCAGTATGCATGTTTTATGTTGGACACAAGTCGCAATGTATGCAATGTGAATTATGTGTGAAAACTGTCTGAATTGGTGCGTCGACCATGATTACTCGCATTATGAATTAGGGGGGTAGGGGTAAACAATGACATAATTGTGTCACTGTTAATTAAATGTTTCACTTAGAAACACTCACATATTGTATATACATGGTAAGCCTACCACACTGATGCTTATTTGCAACATTGCAACATCTAGTATGTGCAAGACATTAAAATTACTTTGTTCATACTTTGAGTGCCGTTTTCTCAGTTATCACTATTTTGTAGGAAAAATTAATAGAACTCCAAAACTTACCAAGCAATTCATACCAACTTTTTACACAGTAATAATTACATAACTATCTACATTCCTGTGCATTGAAATTATGTCATTTGGATTATATCCCACAGGGTTTTGAATGTGAAAATATTGAAGACAAAAATTAAAATTAAACAAAAAATTGTCCAAAAAAATCTGAATGACATATACAAATGGCTATGCACAGAAAGTTAGAATAGTTCATTATCTAAATAAAAACATTTGAATTGCATAAATTAGTATAGGGGTTTCAGTGTTCTATTCATTTAAACTTTTGCTGTTTTATTACTTATTTTTTCGATTAAAACCCCCTAGCGCACTTAAATATTAGAAAACAAAAATAAAAATCTTGAAACATCCTTAGTTTTAGTACAGTAACTTCATACAATACATAGTTGGTGAAATTTATCAGCTTTAAATTATAAAAAAATGTTCGTGTCCTGTGATCCCTTAAGTCGGCAATATAATGCTGATTTCATTCATATTTGAGGCAACATAAGCAATTGTTAATCACCTGATATAGGCTAATGGTCTGTTTCTGTTTGCTACTTCCGCCAATATATATATATTATATACAATATATATTCGACACATGTTACGACGTTTAATATAATTTTGGTAAATCCTTTATAACGTACAGTGAAACCAGAATCACAAATCTTGATGGAGAAATTATATGAGGAGGAAACAAAGTTAAGTTTCGCCAATCTCGTGAACGCCAACCTGTCTTTAGTTGACCGTATGCTTTATTGTAATCTGTCATGCCGACCAAGTGACCGGGACATCGTAGTTGGGAGAGAGAGAGAGAGAGAGAGAGAGAGAGAGAGAGAGAGAGAGAGAGAGAGAGAGAGAGAGAGAGAGAGAGAGAGAGAGAGAGAGAGAGAGAGAGAGAGAGAGAGAGAGAGAGAGAGAGAGAGAGAGAGAGAGAGAGAGAGAGAGAGAGAGAGAGAGAGACAGAGAGACAGACAGACAGACAGACAGACAGACAGACAGACAGAGAGACAGAGAGATAGAGAGACAGAGAGATATTGAGAAAGAGAGACAGAGAGACAGACAGCGAGACAGACAGCGAGACAGACAGCTAGACAGACAGCGAGACAGAGCGAGAGAGAGAAAGAAAGAGAGAGAGAGATGGGCATTGCCTATATCGATGCAGTGAACTATAACATTAATTTATAAAGTATCCAAACACATGTAATAGGTTTCCCGTTGTTTATTTATTAATTGCATATGTGACTGTTGTTAGATATCCTAGTTTAAGATTGCACAATATGATGTATTCATTGCATGACCGCACAATGTCGAAAACTGCGTTTCTTGTGTATCGTCTTTTACTTTGTACATAAATCAGATAAGAAAATAAAATACTTCATTGTATCGCTTTTTTAATGTCAACACCGTTACCAACAGTTAATATATAAAACGCAGTTATTTGTCAAAATCGAAAATATGGTGAGATAGGCCCAAGAGAAAATTCATGGTGAATAAGAGGTGAGTTCTTTTATTGCGCAGATTCCAGTTCTCAGGACTGTGCAAAGCTCTTTACGTTTACTCCCTGCTGACCTATTAAATCGAACACCAACTCGACTTCTCTAGAAAGCATGCATCCACGACGCAATTAGCGCGCGAAGACTATTCGTATCCACCACTGTATATAGCCAGGTAATCATTCATACAGATGAGTGAACTTATTATTTTTTTGTATTGCATTGTATTACAGTTACTATGGACATTTAAAAAATCACCGCGTTTTGCATAATACATTTATTAATACAATTATGTTCCAACGTCCCATCACCACATATGTGAACTTCCTCTTTCTCTGCCACCATATATTATCAAACCCATTTACTCTCGTAAACTTGCAGCTTCCGTTTTTAGTTGTTGCTTTAATTCTCCAGACCCGCTTCAAACAGGCGCCGCAACACAATCTCTAAATGTACATCCTCCACGAGATACTAATTAATTATTAGTTGTGTTTTCAACTGCGCCGATCAGCGTCCATATGTCCACCACTACAACGCCGTGTTCGTGTCCAATTTAAAAAAAACATCATATATTATCGAAAACATTTTACGCGAAACGGTCATGTTCATCTACCTGACGTCGGCGTAGGAGGTGGCGGCGGCGGTTATAGTGGAGGTGAAGGCGACAACTTCGTTTGTTTTATGGTGCTGGGGGTTGTTGTTGTAGTGGTGGCGATCATGTTGCACAACATTACCACCACCAGGACCCGTTCTGCGTACAGTGTAAGCCCAGTCGCTGTCAAATGTGATTTCTGCTCATGAGTGCGATTTTCACAAGTATGCCAATGATACGGAGCTGTAAAAATGCACCTCCTAGTGAGTTTTGTTTAATTATGACAGGCAATCAAGCGTCCATATGTTCACCAAAACAACGCCGTGTTCGTGTCCAATTTCAAAGAAAGACCTCATATATAATCGAAAACGTTTTACGCGAAACGGTCATGTTGTCCTACCAGACCTTAATGCCAGTTCGAGTCAATGCACTACGAACTTTTCACCCACGATGTAGAATAGAATCAAAAGTGCCCTTTATTGGGATGGGCAGAACTCGGCCCCGCCAGTAAGATCCGAAACATACAGATTCCTCATTTAATTCGAAAGATGTATTTTTCCAAATATTATTGTTCATAGTTTCCCACGAGTGATTGCCGTTTTCATGTACATGTTATATTACGTTGCATCATATTATATTATTGCAATGTAATGTAATACATTAATCCTGATTCTAAAATAAATACCCCACATACCGGCCACGGGTAACATCACCGGTGAGTGTACTGGTAACACTCCCGGTGTGTCCACAGTAGCGACTGTCGCTGTTGATAGTCAGTCTGCTTCCATGACACTGCAGTCAGTGCTGGCGATTTCAGATCGACAAACAACAATTAAACGAAAAGTTCAGGGGCGGATATTCCGAAATACAATTCTTGGTTGCCGGTTTCATTCACCTGCTTAGACAATTCAACCGGGATATAAAGGTAATATATTGTCTGTACTCGACTGGTGATGGAAGATTTACATACGTCGATACATTAACATATTATTTGATTTTCCCGGCGTTGTACGAGAGGAAAGACAACCGTTAATATATATCCGATTTACAACCGTGGTTGTGTCTGTGTGTTATCAGCTTTTTGATTGGGTAAAGATTTACAACCGTGGTTGTGTCTGTGTGTTATCAGCTTTTTCATTGGGTAATGCTGACGAGACATATGGATCGAATGTCTTCTCGGGAAATGTCGTGGGGATAGTCCGTGTGCCAGGATTGTTTGACTCGATCGTGACGTTTCAATTAATATAGCGGTCGCCCCCGTAAAGGGTGCTATGGCTTCGCAAGCGTTGTAGTTTAAATGCGATATTCCCGGTAATGTCTAATAGATCACCTTTAGCGACAACCTTCTGTTGTTTCATCGTAATATATTAATTTGCTATCATTAACCTTTGGTCAGGGCTGCATCGGAGTCTGTATTTTGGGTGGACCAATCACAGTGCAGAATTGCTGATGTCGGCAATATAACGCTGTTTTAATTCACTTTTAAAGCAACGTAAGCAATTTTTAATCACCTGGTATACGCTGATGGTCTACTTCTGTTTGTTACTTCCGTCAAGATATATATTATATATAAGATATATTCGACACACATTATTCCTCTGGATGTCACCACGATGTTTAGTACAATGTTGTTAAATCCTTTATAACGTACATTGATTCTAGATTCACAAATCTTGTCGGGGAAATGATATAAAGAGGAAACAAAGTTATGTTTCGCCACCTCTTGTAAATACTTTGGACATGTCGTTTGCAGAGACTGATCGGATGAGGGTGACATTCGAGCCAAAGTAAGACTTTTGTTTGCCAATAGTAACATGTTACATCACAAATTTCACATTTGTTCAACTGCTATAAAATATACTATTTATTTTATTTCAGTAATATTCATAAGCGTACTCTACGGGTATACGAGCATGGCATGGCGAGGGCATGAGCGAGTGTTTGTAGTTGCACGTGTGCATGTGCGTTTTAATTATTAAAATTATGTTTTTATTGGAAGATTCGCAGCAGATCATGGATGCTTAATTCTGTAGAAACTAAAGTGAGACCAGGTCACGCCAGTGTTGCAGGAACTCCTCGGTTAACACCGCCGGAGTTCCCAAGGGTGAAGCTCCCAGTGTGTCCACGTGTCACTCCCAGTATTTCTACGGGTAACTCTCTCGGTGTGTCCACGGATGATGCACCCCGTAATTATACGGGTAACTCTTCCGGTGTGTCCACGGATGATACTCCCCGTAATTCTACGGATAACTCTCTCAGTGTGTCCACGAATGATACTCCCCGTAATTCTACGGGTAACTCTTCCGGTGAATCCAAGGGTAGCATTCCCGTTATTTCTACGGGTAACATTCCCGTTGTGTGCACAAGTAACACTCTCGGTATTTTGTACGGGTAACACTCGCGATGTTTCCACGTGTAACACTCCCGGTGTGTCCAGGGGTAACACTCCCGGTGTGTCCGCAGGTAACAGTCCCTGTGTGTCCAGGGGTAACACTCCCGGTACTTCTACGGGTATCCACGGCGGTAAAGGGGTTCTTCTTCGTTTTCTTCTTCTTCCATGTGCCATGTCTGCCACAGGCGTTGGCGATCATGGCCCTCCAAACCGCACGGTCGTGTGTAGTTTGTAGCAGTTCTGTTGTGCTCCTTCCACACCATGTTGAGAGAATATCTATTATTTTTATTCTCTGGCGTCCTCTGGATCTTTTTCCTTCTACCTTTCCTGTTGTTACTATTAGTTCTAACTTTTTCTTTCTCATGCCATGGCCTGTAAATTGTGCTTGTTGTGTTCTAGCTTTGTTGATGATCTTTCTTTTTGATTTGGCTGTCCTAAGAATGACTTCATTGCTTTGCTTAGCAGTCCATGGCACTCGCAGCATTCTTCTTAAGAACCACATTTCAGTGGCTTCTATGGTTTTTTGTGAACTTTTTGTTATTGTCCAGGATTCACATCCATATAGCAATATGGGCTTTACGTAGCATTGCAGTACACGTTTTCTCACTTCAATTGATATATTTTTATTTGTTAAAATGTTTTTCATGTGGTGAAAAGCTGTTTTGGCTTGAGCAATTCTTCTCTTTATCTCATCGTTGCATCGACCGTCGGGTGTTATTAGTGATCCCAGATAGTTAAACATTCGGACTTGGTTCAAAACAGTGCCATATGCTACCATGGTGTATGTTGGAGTTTAATTTTTCATTGAGATGACCATGATTACTGTTTTATTTTTGTTCAGGGACAGACCTTTTTTCTCACTTTCCCTTATTACTGTATCTAGCATCTGTTGTAGATCTATTTCGTTCTCGGCAATCAGTACCGTGTCGTCTGCATATTGTAAATAATTCATGTTGTATCCCCCTACTTGAATGCCTGGCATATCATATAATGTGCGTAAAATAATCTCACTGTACGTTGTGAAAAGAGATCGGGTGGTAGGACACGCCCTTGTCTTACACAACGTTTTATTTCTTGAAATTTACCGATGTCATTTTCTATTCGTATTGCTGCTGTTTGTTCCCAATACAGATTACTCACAACTGTCAGATCTTTCCCACCAATGTTCAAACTCTTCAGCATTGATATGATTTCTTCATGACGAACTCTGTCAAATGCCTTTGTGTAATCAATAAAACATACATACAGATCTTTCTGCACTTCCAGTGCTCTCTCAATCAGTGTTCGTAGGATGTATATTGCATTACTTGTACCTTTATCTTCTATAAATCCACATTGTTCTTCAGCAATTTCCGGCTTTATTTTAAGCAACATCTTGGTGAAGTGACTCATGAGACTAATTGTACGGTGTAGTACACATTCAATCGTACCTGGTTTTTTTGGTATTGCTAAAAAAATGGATCTGGACAAATCAGTTGGGATTCGTCCGCTGTCATATATTTTGTTCAATAAGTCTGTTACTATATAAATACCAAACTCATCTAAACACTCAATCATTTCAATGGTAGTATTATCTGGTCCAGCAGCTTTTCCCTTTTTCATTGATCTGGTGGCTTTTCTAACCTCGTCCTTCAATATAGGAGGACCATCAAAGTTCTTCTTAACTGATGGTCTTTCACCCCTTTCATCGTCGTACAGTTCATCAATATATTCTGACCATCTCTCGAGTATTTTATCTTTGTCCATTATTATGTTTCCTTCTTTAGATTTCAGGCAACCTGTAGCTGAGCAAGGTCTTTTCCCTGTGATTTATTTTATTCTAGCATGCATGGATTTTGTGTCGAGCTTATTCTTCTGTTCAATTTCTTTGAATTGTTCATTAAGCCATTCCTCTTTCGCTGCATTACATTTGGCCGTTATATCCTTGTTCATTGCTGCGTATGCATCATGATTTTGCTTAATTTTCCTCCTTTCATCCATCAACTTTAGAAAATCGTCAGTCATCCATTGTGTCTTTGCTTTTCTGCACTGCCTAGGAATAGTTTCTTCTGAAGCCTGGTAAAGGGGAATGTAGTCAAAAATTGGGATTAATATAATACATTACATTACAATAAATGTAATCCAATACAATACGATAATACAGTATATTATAATAATGTGACAATTCACTAATGATAAAATATTAAACATAAATTTATGTTTAATATTTTATCATTAGTGAATTGTCACATTATTATAATATTTTTACGTGTAACACTCCCGATGTGTCCACGTGTAACACTCGTGGTGTGTCCAGGGGTAACACTCCCGGTGTACCCAGTGGTAACACTCCCTGTGTGTCCAGGGTTAACGCTCCCGGTACGTCTGCGGGTATCCACGGCGGTAAAGAGATATGTAGTCTAAAATCGGGATTAATATAATACATTACATTACAATACAATGTAATGCAATACAATACAATGTAATGCAATACATTACGATAATATAATATATTATAATATAATGTGACAATGGCAATCTTTTCATTAATGATAAAATATTAAACATAAATTGTATATATTAAAACGGAAATATTGGTGGCGCAAAGGTCTACCCATTTATATAAAGGAACCTACTGATTTCATTCTTCATCCGGAGTCACAGCAGTGCAATACCATTTGATTTATATTTACTGGCCATTGTAATGTGCAAATTACAGACATTGCAAAGCATACGAAGTGATCATCATTGCACTGTGTAGTTACGAAGACGGTGCCGCCACATAGCTTGTGAAGATGCATTATGTTATGAGTGAATATAAACTACATCGGCACTGGTGTCTCTGTCTGTGTCTGTGTCTGTGTCTTTGTCTTTGTCTTTGTTTCTCTGTGTATGTCTCTGTATCTGTATTTGTCTCTGTCTCTCTGTCTCTCTCTCTCTCTCTCTGTCTCTCTGTGTCTCTGTATCTCTGTCTCTCTGTCTCTCTGTCTCTCTGTCTCTCTGTCTCTCTGTCTCTCTGTCTCTCTGTCTCTCTGTCTCTCTGTCTCTCTGTCTCTCTGTCTCTCTGTCTCTCTGTCTCTCTGTCTCTCTGTCTCTCTGTCACTCTGTGTCTCTGTCTCTATGCCTCTCTGTCTCTCTGCCTCTCTGTCTCTCTATGTCTCTCTCTTTCTCTATCTGTCTCTCTCTGTCTCTCTCTGTCTCTCACTGTCTCTCACTGTCTCTCTCTCTCTCTCTCTCTCTCTCTCTCTCTCTCTCTCTCTCTCTCTCTCTCTCTCTCTCTCTCTCTCTCTATCTATCTCTCTCTCTCTCTCCCTCCCTCTCTCTCCCCTCTCTCTGTCTCTGTCTGTGTCTCTCTGTCTTATTCTGTATATGTCTCTCCCACCTCTCCCTCTTGCTGCTCTCTTTCTCTGAGGTGTGAGGCGATATATTTTTAATATACAGCACATATACAAATATATATATATATTCAAAGCCCAGAACACGACTGTAGACCAACTTGTGCGATATCAGATGTTTGTTTGCGTTTACTGCACATCGATGCGATCACATAAAGGCAATTACCAATTGTTTTTGTAAAGCAGCTTGTCGATTTATAATAACAATCAGTCTAAAGAACGTAGAAATAATGTTCCAACCAATGCCTGGAACCAATCATGTAGAACGATACATTACAATTGATAACGTCGCATTGGATGTTGTGGAGAAATGCCATATCTCGATAGCACGGTGTCTGTAAACACAATGTTTGGAAGTACTTTTTCTGCCCGCCTTTGAAAGGCAAGCGAATCTTATATCAGGCTAACCAAGCTCCTCTGGAATGAACGTGGTGTAGGTTTGAGAACACAAATCTAAGTGTGTAATGTAGACACCGTTGTATGGATATGAGGCGTTTATCCCATATTGACGCCATATCACCGGCTTAGAGCAGTTCTAAATGCGCTGCCTACAACCGACTGCGGTTATCAAATGACAAGACATGGCGCCCAATACTGAGGTACTAGACAAATGCGAAACGTGTCGTGTCGGTGAAGGTAGGACCAAATCACCCCCAATATCGACCACGCATCGTCCACCTCATACACGTACCACCCAACCCCGCTATGCCCAACAAAAGAGAGTACAGGAAATGGAACACTGAAACTGTTGCCAGCGGAGGCACAGCAGATATTGCAGTAACCTTATTCTGCTATGATATAATTACTAGAAGACGATAGAATTGCCAAAACATTTAAAACGGTCCTGGTTCCTGAAGATTTTTCGACAAAAAATCAATGCACTAAACACACAAAAATTATCAATGCGCAATTGTCCGTCAAGACCGACAAAATGGCGAACTAGAAAAAAGGGTCGAAACACTATTGGATTAACTGGATTCCCTCCAACAATATTCGAGAAGACCTAATCTCCGCATCAATGAGATGTGCGAGGACGTGAATGGTGAAAAGCTTGAGGACAACGTTATAGACATTATAAACAATAAAATACACGTCACCCCACCCATTGCGTGTAACGACGTGGAACGTTGCCATAGACTCGGCCGACGAGTTGATGGACAAAAAAGCCCAGAACTACCATTGTTCGTTTCCGCAGCGAGCGTCGTAGAGATGTTGTGTATCGTGCTAGGGGCGGACTCAAAGAATTCAACAAAACCTGTCATACTGTAAATTGCATATTCTTTAACGAAGACCTCACACCAAAGTGCTCCAAACTTGCATTCGAAAGCCGAAAACTGAAATTGGCGAATAAAACCAATGACTGTTGGACAGCCAGCGGCAAGGTCATACTAAAAGACAACCCCAACATGATTCATGAAATCACGAGTCTCAAAGACATTCTCGCATACGTATAGACTCTACCAAACTACTTGTGTTGATCGCGAATAGTAATATTGTAAAATACATTCGATTCATACACGCTATTCGATGGTCACGCATAACCGCGAATTATTCGTGTTTGCTCCTACAGCAGCTGCATGAGAACTGTAGAAACTTTGTGTATTAATGGCAGGGATTTTCATTTTTTTCTATTCAATGATGCTACGTTTCACTCATTGTTATTTTTTTGACACGCAGTATTTAGAGTAACATTGGATAACCGGTTATTTTAGTGTACCTTCTAATAATTGAAGTTTTTAATACTATATGAATGATTGTAATTATTATGCTATCATTATTAACGTTCTATTTTATTATATTTTATTATGATTTTCTTTCATTTCTTTTCATGCATATCACATTGAACAAATAAATACATTGTTCGATGTCATTTTGACACGTATAGTTTGCTAACTTAATTAAAATCAAACATGTTTAATTACATTCTTTACAATGTTTAAACATACTTTATACATCCAGTGGTCTAGGAATTGGTTTCCTATGGTATATGTATTTCCAATATGGCTTAATGATGGATGGTATGCCTGTTATATTGGTTTACATAAGTTGTTTCCTTTTACTTATTATTTTTTATAAGCAGTGTTTAGATAAACTGATCACACATAGTTATTTTAGGGTTATACTAATATGGCTTAGACACGGTTTCAGTATTCATGCGTAGTGTTATATAGTGATGCTTGTATACTTTTAGTATGTAAAGTACTTTGTTTAAATTTAGTGGGTACCTTTCATTTTCTCGTTGTGACTTATGGCAAGGTAGTATATTTTTATGAAGTCGGCAATGCCACAAACGTTTTATGTGTTTCTGTTTCTTTTATTTTCATTGTGTTCAATTTACATACTGTATAGATACATGTCCATAGTCATACTATTTAGATTTCCTTGTTGAACGTTATTTAACGAAACATACAAACAGACACACCTATGCAATTACTCAAAACAACATAATTCAGTTAGTGGCCACCTATTCATTATGTGTTGCCTCCTTAATGCGCATACGTTCGTTACCCACCGGATTATGCACGTGCTATGTTTGCTATCCATAGTTCTTAAACAACGAATTAATGACAGAACATTTTGATCACACTTTTCTTTCACACCTGAGTGGAATTTATAATTTAATTAACACATTAGATATTATTAACAATGAACTGCAAGTCATAAATCATTCATCTTATTGCGACGTAGATCATTTTAAAATACATGTTGCTAAAAAAGTTAATATTTCTCAGTACTCAGAATATAATTCGTCAGCTCACTACAGGACATAAACTAAAAATGTAATGTAATTTACCTACAAGAATGCCGGATATCCAATTTAACCGATTTAGGAAATATACAACTACCTGGGTGCAATTGGTACGATTGCAATATTCAAGGAAAGAACAGTTGTAACAATGGTATCTTAATAATATATATTTATAATTTAATAAGATTCCAACACAACGTCTAACTAAATATAAATACGTACGAACACTGGGAGGGACTGATAATATAACGTAACTGGTGGTGGCCTACCAAAAGCAATTACTATTGGCAATATATACAGACTCTCTAGCATGGTAAGAGAACATGTCAGGTAGTTTATTAATGAATTCACCAAATTTATCTTGACAACAGAACAATCAAACAAAACTATCATTATAGCCGGCGACTTCAATTTTAATATCCTTAAGATCAACGAAATTTCAATATGCAGCGAATTCTTTGATATGTTGAAATCCCACAGTTTATTTCCACAGATCACACTTCATACCAGATTATCCCGCTCAAGCTGCACAATAATAGACAATATATTCTGACAAAAAAGTCAGAAATATATAGCCAGAACTAAACCCGGTATATTAATAAGCAAAGCAAGTTATCTGATGATCTCCCATGTTTTATTCTCTCAGAAAGTTCTTTAGTAAATCCACCAAACCCAAAGTAGATTAAAATTAATACACAAAACGACAAAGCCACTTAAACTATAATAAACGATATCACTGCATTCGATCTGTACAACAAACTAGATAAAAATCTGAACACAGACCCTAAACTAAGTTACGATATTATCTCTTCTCTTCAGTTCAGCATATCTCTGCGAGACGTAGCTGCCCAGATGATCCCACGATACGCTGCTCTGTCTGCCGTTTGTCTCCCTGCTCTCACGATGTTGTCTTTCAACCAGTCGTTGATGTCCTGCTCCCATCTTCTCATTGGTCTTCCCCTTCCTCTCTTTCCCTCCACTTTGCCTTCTATGACAGTTTTCTCTAAGGAAATAACTAAGTTTTAGTCTTTTTATTCTGTTCACCAGTTGGCAGTTCTTTAGGTCTAATTTGTTTAAGGATCTCTGCATCGGTTGTTCTTGTTATTCATGGCACTCTTAGGACTTTTCTGTAGCATTTCATCTCAAACGCTTATATTCTTCTCATGTATTCTTTGGTCAGTGTCCACGTTTCGCTCCCGTATAGAGCTGTTGGGAAAACGCAGGTTTTTAACATTCTTATCTTTGTTGGTATGTTTTGTCCTTTCCAAACATTTTTCAGATTATTTAGTTTCTGCGTTGCTATGGCTATTCTTCTTCTGATCTCTGATGATGTCTTGCCGTCTCCTTGTAGTCTTGCTCCAAGGTATTCGTAGTGGTTCACATTTTCAACTTGCTCCCCGTTGATTGCAATTTCTGTTTTTTTCAATACATTTGTCGGTGTCCATGATCTTTGTTTTCTTCACATTAAGTAACAAGCCCTTTTTCTCACTGTGTTCTTTTACAGACATGATTAGGTTTGTTAGGCCGATTGTTTTAGAGGACAGGAGTGCGGTATCGTCTGCGTATCATAGGTCTCTGATTCTATGTCCATGAATATTCACTTCATCGTATCTTGTACTTTTATCATCTAATTCTACATATCTCATTATTTCTTCTGTGTAGAGATTGAAAAGGTATGGAGATAAAATACACCCTTCTATTACTCCTTTCCCCCACTGTAAAGGTTTCTGTAGTTGTGTTTTTCAGCCTGACTACTGCTTGTTGGTTGCTATAAAGTGATTTCAAGAGGGAGATTATCTTTGGGTAGAAGTACATGTCGCTGAGCGTTTTCCACATCATCTGATGATCCACACAGTCGAAAGCCTTGGAATAGTCGATGAAGCATATTCTTAGATCATTATTTATCTCTCTGAATTTCTGTATCAACATTCTCAGATTGAATATGTGGTCCCTTGTGCGTCTGTTTTTTTTCTGAAGCCTGCCTGTGTACTGCTCACTTCCATTTCCATTTTATATTGCATTCTTTTCATTATTATTTTCAGCAATATTTGTCTTGCATGGCTAATGAGTGATATGGTTCTGTAGTTGGAGCATAGCTGTATGTCTCCTTTCTTTGGTAATGGGATGTATATTGATTTCTTCCAGTCGTCTGTGGCCATTTTCCACTCTTCCATATTTTCTTACACAGTGCATGGTATATGTCTATTCCTTCTTCTTCCACTGCTTGTATCATTTCTGCCTGTATGTTGTCGCACCCAGGGCTTTTCCCATCTTTTAGACTATTAATGGCCCATTTCACCTCATCTCTTAATGGTTCGAGATCGTCCTCGTCTTGGTCTTCGTTTCCCATATCAGAGGGGTCGTTGTTCTCGTGCATACATATTTTCACAATATTCTTTCCATCTTTTGGCTATGTCTTCTGCATTAGTCAGTGTCTTCGCATTTTTATCTTTGATGACACCGAGTCAGGGCTGGAATTTATCTGTTATGTTCTTTATTTCTTTAAACATTTCTTGTTTTCGGTTTTCTGCCATTCAGTCCTCTATTATCTTACACTTGGCTTCTATATACTTTTGTTTGTCCCATTTGCACAGAGTTTTTTTAATTAATTTGTTGATCTCATTATACCTTAATCTGATCGATTCTTCGTTTTTGCGTTTCTTAAGCTCTTTCCTTTCTGCTATTTTCTTTAAGGTCTCTATACTGATCCAGGGTTGGTGTTTCCTCTCTCTCTTCTGTAGGTGTTTTCCCGCTTCTTCTCGGAAAATTGTCTTGATATTATTTGTAATTTGTTCTGGTTCTTTCTCTTCTGTCATTGTCAGTAAAGTTGAAAATCGATTCTTCACAGATAATGTGTATTCGTCTGTCAGATTTTTGTACATCATATCTCTACGTTGTTGTCTCTCCTTTTTTTACTTTCAACTTAAGTTTCATATCTGCCATCAGTAGTTCATGATCAGATCCACAGTCTGCTCCTGGTAGTGTTCTTGCACCTCTTATTGGTGATACCCATCTCTTTTTTATCATGATGTATTCTATCTGATTTCTAGTTTTTCCGTCTGGCGATGTCCACGTGTAGATTCTTCTAGGGTGATTTGAGAAATTGGTATTTACGATTGTGAGGTTATTAGCGATGGCGAATTCAACAAGTCGTTCTCCCCTTTCGTTTCTCTCTCCTAATCCAAATTTCCCGATTGTTCCTCGTTCTATCTGTCTTGTCTTTGGCGTTAAAATCACCCATGACAATGGTGATGTCCGATTTCTTGGATTCGTCTTGGATTCACTTTTCCTTGTAACCTTATGCTCAGAATTCTGTCATTTACTGGTTTGTATCCAAAATTCTGTATTTGCAATTTGTTTACTCAGATATATTGCTACGCCTCCTTGTCCTGCCTTTGCCTGTCCGGAGTATATCAATTTTCCTCCTGCGTGTGGTGTAAAATGACCTAGTCCCGCCCATCTGTGTTCTGCTATTCCTAGGACACTTAGATTGTTTTGTTTCGCTTCTTCTATAGCATTGTCCATTTTACCAGTCGCCATGCTGCGGATATTCCAA
This sequence comes from Escarpia spicata, assembly GCA_963995525.1. Classification (NCBI taxonomy): domain Eukaryota; kingdom Metazoa; phylum Annelida; class Polychaeta; order Sabellida; family Siboglinidae; genus Escarpia; species Escarpia spicata. Next base: position 16,392,479 of record OZ023207.1, on the reverse strand, counting down.
GTTGCTATTCTCGTTTTGTTTTTTAACCATCCACCGAACTTCTTTCCCTTCTCCGCACAGTCAAGCAAATTGCCTTCATCAGCTTGAGTAGTACTCCCTTTTGCTTCTGGCTCTTCCACAATAGCCATTAGGGACTCTTCTGGTTTGGGGACTCACCACCGACTCCCATATCGATTCTCTTCATTCATCTGGGGTTTTGGCAGTGTACATTCCAGTAGTTTGCCATTGCTTTCTGGACGTTTCTGGCCGCTTATGATTCTAAATCCCTGATGTGCCTTTGGCCCGACACCAGGCCTTTCCATCTCCCGCCTTCGTAGCCGATGACCTCTGGGGATTCATCCGCCTACTCCGTCGACAGATGTGTGTAGTAACTAGGGGACAACCCTTTGGAAAGGCACTCACGATATTATAGGAGAAGTAATTGATAAAGCCAAGAAAAATCACACGTTGAGCAAATTGGTTAGATTTGATCAATACAAACGTAAACAGTCCAAATCGATCACCATGGGTCTGCTAAAATTAGTAAAGTTTCGAGATAGGTTACACAAGACATTTCCTAATTCACGGGCATACGAAGTAATGCTCATTAACTTAAAAGCATACCGTACCATATTAAAGAGAAGCACACGTGCATCTAAACAACATTATTATGCGTCCACCTTTGCTAAATATAAATCTGACATCATAAATTCATGGACAACTTTAAATTAAATTATCTCAAGAAAAAACAACAACAAATATTTTCCTGAATCTTTCAATATAAACAATAAAGAAACAACAAACAAACTAGATATACATACCTGTAGCTAACGCATTTAACAAGTTTTTTACAAACATCGGCAGAAAACTGGCTAATAACATAACCTACTCAGGGGATAAAGATTTCAAGCACCACCTTGACACAAATTCGTACTTTTTAAAGTTGACGAACAAATTGTACAAAAACAATAAACAACCTTCCGTCTAAAAAAGTTCCGGGTGTGATTCAATTTCAACTAATTTACTAAAAGAAATCGCACGAAACATAATACATTTTTAATGCTACTTATCAATCAAGTCTTAATCACTGGGGTCTTCCTTGAAAAATAAAAAAGTGGCCAAAAGTCAATCCGCAATATAAAAATTATGACCCGTCAATAATCAACAACTACAGATAAATCCCACTTGTACCAGCTATATCAAAAGTTTGAGAAAAAATATGGGAAATCAACAATCCTTCTATATCGAAAGTAAATAACTGTTTTCGAAATCTCAACATGGCTTCCGCTCTGGTCATTCGACTGAATATGCTGCATTAGACCTTGTTGACCGAATAACAACCGACATGGATAACAAGGAGGTTCTAGAGCATTTGACATTTTAGACCATGATCCTTTACTTTGTAAATTAATGCACTATGGTATTGATGGGGTATAACTGAAACTTTGTGAAAGTTATTTATCAAATATAACACAATATGTCGAAATTGGTGATGTAAAATCAGATACCTTATCAACAACAATTGGTGTACCGCAAAGCCCCATTCTTGGACAAATTCACTTTATTATTTATTTTAACGATTTTTCACAAGCTAGCCCAATGTTCAATTTCATATCCTATGGAGACGACCCAGTTTGTTAAGTAGAATTAGCAATTTCACAACCGCCCACAATGATGATGATGAATTACGGATAAATGAGGAATCCAAACTACTCTGCTCCTTTGCTAATGTAAGTTCATGTCCTCTAGTCCTTCTGTCTTTCTTAACTGAGAAAAAAATATTTCTATCAATATTTTCATAACCCTTCAATATTTTAAACACTTCTGTCTGATCTCCTCTCAATCTCCTGGTCTCTAGTGTTATTAAACCGCATTTATAGGCGTATTTCGTAACTAAGATCCCTCAGTTTTGGTATCATTTTAGTTGCTCTCCTCTGCACTCTTTCTAGCATATCTATGTCCTTCCTGCGATATGGCCTCCACGCTTGAATACAATATTCTAAATGAGGCCTAACTATTGTTTTGTACAGTGGTATTATTAGCTCTTTTTCCTTATACGTTATGTTTCGCCTAATTAATCCAAGGATTTGATTTCCCTTTGAAGCTGCAATTCCGCACTGCTCTGAAACCTTCATATCAGCACTAATGGTTAACCCTAAGTCCTTTTCTTTTATAGTAGTACTTAGTTCAGTACCCCCCATTGTATATTCTACCCCTTCGTTCCCATGTCCTGTGTGGAGGCATTTACATTTCCCAAAATTGAACAGCATTTTCCACTTTTCAGACCATTTTATCAAGCTGTCAAGATCATCTTGTAAATGCTGTCTATCTCCATCACTTTTAATCCTTCTAAACATTTTTGTATCATCCGCAAATTTCAACACCTTGCTTGTTATTTCATCATCCAAATCGTTGATATATATTAAGAATAATATAGGTCCTAATACTGATCCCTGTGGTACCCCACTCAATACCGATTTCCAGTTTGAAGCCTCCCCATCAACTACTACACGTTGTCTTCTGTCAATCAGCCATTGTTCTATCCAGTTTATTATACCATTTCCTATGCCATGGGCCTTTAGTTTAAGTAGTAATCTTTGATGTGGTACTTTGTCGAAAGCTTTTTGAAAATCTAAGTAGACGATATCTACTGGTGATCCCTCATCTACCCACTTAGTGATGTCTTCCAAAAAACATAACATATTTGTTAAGCATAACCTCGCTTTAAAAAAAAACATGTTGAGATGGGTTAATCAAGTTTTGTTTAACAAGAAAATCCACCATGTGATCTTTAATTAGTCTTTCTAATAATTAAAAAATCACTGATGTTAAACTCACTGATCTATAGTTCTCTGACTTGTTTCTCGAACCTTTTTTTAATAACGGTATAATGTTTGCTTCTTTCCATTCTAAAGGAACCACTTTAGCTACGATGGACATCACTACATCACTACATAACGTTTAAGTTTTGTATAACACATATTATATATTATTTTTATTCAACAGAATTTCAACTAAAATATCACGGCTGGTGGCTTCAGCGGTAGCGACTTTCAACAAGTTTTAGGGGGAGTCTCCGTGATCCTCTCTCTACATCGTAACTTTATAAAAAATGTATATTATTATTGAATGCCTGCACAGTTTGGATAAATAAATCTACTTCTGTCATGTTCTGTTCTGATTGTGAATAGAAACAATCACAAAAGCTCAAAGACGAATTCAGCGAAAAATGGTCAACCTCCGTCACGTTTCACGCATCGACGAACATAGTGACCATAGGACGCACAACTGATTCCCGACTAAATCAGGCGGTTGGGTGTCCACGAGATTAAGATTTAACTTTTATATATTCATTACGGTTCTAACTGTACCTGTGGATTATGTTGCTGAGT
>OZ023207.1:16351608-16384108 GCA_963995525.1 Escarpia spicata | reverse complement strand
ATGAACAATCGCCGACATCGTGCATAGCAGCAGTCGAATGTAATGCACGTTGAGCCAGTTAGAGACAGTTTACATCATTCTTTGTGACACAGGTACGAGCATGGCGTGGCGACGGCATATGTGCATGAGCGAGTGTGTGTAAGAGCAGGTGTGCAAGTGCAAGTGCACTCAGACATGTATGTGACTCTGTGTAACAGACTGAAGCGAAAGAACCGATCCATGACAACGATGTCCTACACCAAATTCCATCCAATCCGTTCAGCAGCAGCTCAAGTGACACGAACATTTCTGCTGATGCTGACCCTAACGAGTTCAACATATTCTATCCGTCAGAAGCTTTGTATACTTACATATATCATACATAATGCAGAATGCAAGAATACATCGGGAAGGTGATGGACGGAGAGTAGCGAGCGAATTGATTTGTACGAGATATGTTGTTTGTAGGTTTGTTTGGGTGTGTGTGCGTGTGTGTGTGTGTGTGTGTGTGTGTGTGTGTGTGTGTGTGTGTGTGTGTGTGTGTGTGTGTGTGTGTTTGTGTATGTGTGTGTTTGTGTATGTGGGTGTCTGTGCATATGTGTGACATATCTGTGTTACACCATCTGTGACACCGTGCTTACCAACAGTTGAATATAATTCACGTTTGATCAATTAACGACAGTTTAAATATTTAATTGTACGAATATTGCTTTATTTCCTTTGATAGCGATCGACCTACGACCTTTAGTCACAAACCTTAATATATATATATATATATATATATATATATATATATCACGTATTGTCTACAGATCGTCAGCATGTATATTGTTTTACAATAATATGTGACTTCAGTAGCATCGAATATTATACTTGTGAACGCGGTTTAGCCTCGGATATGACGGTAGTCAAACAAAGTTAATATTATTACATAAACCTCAACATCTCGTTGTATAGTATTGTATAGTAAGTCTTAGGCGTGGTTTGAATATTTTCGCTCGCTTATATATTTTTGTTAGTATGAAAGTTTAACTTTCAGATGCTGAGGCTAACTGTAGCTTGCTACTCGCCTCGGGACCTGATCTTCAGCGGTACCCTTTGAACCCCTCCTACCTTCCCACGGGTCCACCCTCAGATCTCCTCCGAGGAGGTATGTTGAACATAGTCATATAGTCTGCGTTTGGAGTTCGTCCGCTAAAGGCATCATATTGCATGTACCAGTGGATGGCAATTTGGTAAAAGAGCCGTGTTTTTTTGGTACCCAGATTCATTAGTACACACACACACACGCACACACACACGCACACACACACGCACACGCACACGCACACGCACACGCACACGCGCACACGCACACGCACACGCACACGCGCACGCGCACGCGCACGCACACGCACACGCACACGCACACGCACACGCACACGCACACGCACACGCACACGCACACGCACACGCACACGAACACGCACACGCACACACATTGAACATTACTATTTTATTAAATAACACTGTAGCACTGCATTAAAACGATCGGTACGCTATATATAACTTAAATTCAAAGACTGTTTCATATTTGCAGGAGAGATAGTCGCCTTGGCAATTGACATCGTACGGGGATATCTATTCTGGAGTGACTCTGTCAAAAGCACTATCAGCCGGGCAAACCTTAATGGAGATGGTCAAGAAGTTATCGTCACTAATGGCAAGTTATTTACGTATATTTCTACACTGGCACTTTTCGCCCAACCCGACCTGAGCCGACCGTACTAGACTGACCCAGTCAGGCTAGGTTAGGTCCGAATACCCGACTCATCCCGACTGAAGTGAATCGACAACGCCGGCTGACACCGCTTGAATCAGACTCTATCGAAGGCCATAATTAGCGCCATAATTATCCGCACGCCGACGTGCAAAATCGATTGTAGTCAGCGTGACGTCACAATGGAAGTATCCATAACGTCGGGGTTTGCCTACGTCACAAACAATATTTGTTGCGCGTGACCTCCGTCAAGCTTTGCCTTCGTCCCCAATGTTGTTAACTGTTATATACGTGAATTACATTATTATTGCTACAAGATATCTCACAAACCAATAATTATAATTTCAACAACATATTCGTCAAAATGCACGAACCCACCACGTGTTTTTCTGATGGCTTGACGGAGGTTTTGCTAGGCAACAAGTCACGTGATAGATCAATCAATTACGCGAAAGAACGAACCAACGGTGAAGAAGGCTCTAATTTATGACATTGCTTGAAAACGTTTGGACAACACGTTAGACTGAAAACGTGTTGTCCAAATTGGACATGTGGATACACTAGAAGACTAACACCGACCCGACTCAACCTGACTACACCAACACCGACTGGTCAGATTCTGTCGGATCAGGCGAAAAAAACGTCAATATATACCTGGCCTAAGATTTTAATATACTATATATATTATATATATATATATATATATGTATACATACATATATTTATTATACATATATGTTTATATATATATATATGTGTGTATATATACATACATACATATATGTGCATATATATGTGTGTGTGTATATATATGTATACATATATATATATATATATATATATTATATATACATATATATATATATATATATATATTAACTAATGCAAATTTCACAATAAACTAAGGTATTCATTATTATACATTACTAGCTTACACACAAGAGCACAGGTAGTCGCTATTATACTACTTGTGTTCTAACCCATTCACAATCGTCTAGATATTCATTAACCAATAACACAGTTTCCAAATTTTTTCGAAGAAAGCAAAGCAAATAATTATCTCCGTACAGAAATAACTCGAAATAAATACCTTTTTGTTTTGTTACAAAAAAGTCATTCTTTTATTACATTCTGTGTCCTCGTTATAAAAATATTAGTAGTAGTAATATTAGCACAATTAATTAATTTAACAGTAAGTAGTCCGCAATATTGTCACATCATCGTGAAGGTGTCACTGTAAAATTGACATTACTACTTTGCATTATTCGGGATACCTCTCCTTTGCCGTTACATGACATTTACTTCAACTAGATAAAAGCAGTAAATGGCTTGTTATATTAATTATATTGTTATTGCCCAACATAAGACACAGCGAGACTTGCCACAGTTTGCTCTGGATGGCAGTCGTTTTTAATATTGTGTTAAATGACGGATGATTTCAGTTACATCACTTGGAATTGCGTCACATTCGGAGACAGACAGATTGTTCTTCACAACCTACTATGGGCGCAAGGTTGAAGTGGTTGGGTCAGACGGGACTGGGAGGACAACAGTGGTCATTCCCAACACCGGTACCGAATTACACTGGATAACACTTGACATAAAACACAGGTAGTGATGATGCCGGAAGAAAGTATGCAGGATGATCCTAGATTATCCAGGTTGTATGGGGTGGCTGCCGGACTACCGGTCGGCCATCCCACTAGGCCTGGAATATTAATGATTGATTTGTTTACTGTTCGCCTGTGGTTTCCGGTTTACCCCGAATCCTAGTAGGGATGCTGACTGGCTCTCACGCTAACTTTGAAATAACAAAATTAAATTAGAGTGATTTTATAGAAGTTAATACAATGCGTTAAAACTATTAAACTGTTACTTAGATTGAAACATGTCACAAACAAAGTAAACCGAAATTAAACTTTTTTTCTAGTTATGTTATACCATATATACATAGCTGCCTTTTAATCACTAGGTGGCAGCTCTGGTGTCTGTCAGGTATTTCTTATCGACGTTGTCTTCCTTATACTCGACCAGAAACAAAAGACTAGGTGTGAGTAAACATAATATAAATATAAATAATTTAACTAAATAATGTACAATCGATGTCACACGCGACGGTCGGAGAGTTAACCAATATATGAAGCCGCCAAAGTACACTGAAGACAAATTGATCTCTGTGGCTAAGTGGGTACCGTGTGGGATAAGCATTTTGAACGTTCCCGGTTCGCTTTAGAACCATGCTGTCTTCCCAACGAAGTCACACAGCCTGGCGAGAGTCGATTAAGCGAAACTAATACATGATAAGATATTCACTTCACACATGCACGCACGTGTACGTGTTTGTATATATATATATATATATTTGTATATATATATATATATATATATATATATATATATATATATATATATATATATAAATATATATATATATATATATATATATATATATATATACATATAAATGTAAGCATGGAACAACAATATTTATCGAACTAATCATTTTGTAAAGTTGTTGTTCCCTCCGACTTCCTTCCTTCCTTCAGTTGGGCGGTACGCAAATGGCTTAAGAAGACCGGAGCCTTACATCGGGTATGTCGCTCGCCAAGCTGTGTGCATCATCGTGCTGTGGTGATGCATTGTCCCCTCACGACTAAGGGTGTATTTGCTTGTCAATGAAATTGAACAAACATGCGTTCCCGGTTCGTCACGAATATATATGTTTTATTAATCAGTAGAAACTTCAGACACGATGTCAGTGCAACGTTTTCACATTCATGTGCGCCGACAGTACAACTCTATTTTACATTTAAAGTGTCCGTGGTTTTTGAAGGTCGACAGATAAAGCAATATATAAACCACCGTGGTTTATATTTGCCGAAATGTTGATAAGTCTAAACTGTGGGAAACATTTTCCTAGTTTCCCCGTGGAGAGCGTCAACGTGTCTCATCATCTGTGTTAATTGCCGCCCTCCTCGTAATTCCAAAAATAGTTCCCTTTTAAACATACTGGCTTGGCCTCAAGCCAAATCCGGGAATTGTCTTTAAACCGTAAGGGATCGAAACGCATAGTATGACATTTTTAGAATTATCGCTCTACGCATGCGTGTTTTTACGTCGTCATACTATGGGGATGAGGGTGCTAACTCACGTGAGGGGGTCTGTATTTATTTGCATAATTTCATCTTTCCGGTTCGATCTTAAAATCAGGACATGGTCACGAAGTGAATCTAAGGTCAGACCAATGTCTGTACCAAATTCCTCTCATGACTCTTAACAGTCAACTACATTCTGTTCCGGTAGACACCAAGAACTACGCATACAGACGCGAAAAAAACAAATCGTTCAAACCTTGTTGCTTTAGAAACGCACCCACAGTGAACGCGACCATATGCTTGCTTTGTGCAGCATTCTTTTCTATAATGCTTTTATATAATGTGAATCTGGATTTTCTGTTCTAGTCTTTCTCTGATAACTAATAATAATATTAATTAACTAAATTAGCCACTGCAGGTATGTTACAATTTGTATAATTCAACAACTTAATATACATAATGTTATATTACTATTATTACACACGTATAACCCTTCCTATAAACGCATGCTCAGTTACGTTTAATGAGGCTTTCCTCTCCTACCTAGGAGGTACTCAAAACAACCTATGTAGTGTCTTAGATACAAATGATGAAAATAACGAACCACAAGTAATCCGCTGCTCTTCCTATTATGACTTTGATAAATTAGCCAACATTCGCAAATAACACCACTAACAGTTTTATTATTCTAAGCTCAAACATTCAGACGATAAATACAAAATTTAATGAACTTGAAATGATCGTACAGGACTTACGTAGTAATAACTTTAAATTTAGTGTAATATGTTTACAGGAGACATGGAAAGCTGATAATGATGATTTATCTCAATTTTGCTTAGATAGATATGATTGTATAATATATATTTTGGGATACCTTAACATCACATAGTCTTTAATCCCAAATTAAGTTCCCAACTCGTTTCACTACAACAAACGGAACACTAATAGATAACTTTTTTGTTCACTAAATCAATTCATATTAGAAAGTACAGCTGGGATTTACACAAACACTTTCTCAGACCATCAACCTTATTTTCTAATTATACACACTATTCCTAAAGCTGAACACCCTACAAAATAAAATAAAAATTAACATACAAATTGTTAAAGCTATGCAGAAAGCTAATATTGAAATTGGTTCTGATAAATTATACCAAAAATTACATAAACAAGAAAACGAAGATCCCAACCTAAATTACGATACAATGCATGAAGAAATCATGCGTACTAAAAGTAAGTACATGCCTATTAAATTAATGAAATTTAATTAATACAAACACAAAACATCGACATGGATCACCCAAGGTTTACTCAAATCTCTTAGATATCGGGACACACTTAAAACACAAACACAAATGAAATAACTATAATACTAATATAAAACCTTACAACACCATATAAAAAGAAATATCCGTGCAGCAAAGCAAATCTACTTTGAATCACGATTTAACCAATACAAAATTAAATACATGGATAACTATCAACGAAATTCTCTTAAAAATAAAACAAAGTAGACATCTTCATCAACTACCTAACTGATAAATCAGAAATAGCAAACACATTCAATAACTATTTTACAAACATAGCTCAAAATATTGTAAAAGACATTAAATATACAGGAAACAAAAAATATGCCTAGTACTTAAATACAAAAGTTAGATATGTTCTTAAATTTAAGAAAGTGGATGAAGAAACAGTATTGAAAACAATACATTATCTCTCAACTAAAAACAGCAGTGGATTTAATGGAATTTCTTCAAAACTGCTAAAAATAATTGAACCAGCAATAATTAAATCGCTAAGACTTGCTAAATTTAAAGAACTAAAAAAAACTATAACCATCAAAATTTGCCAATTTACTTATTAAATTGGCAGATAACCCCAAATACCAGCACAAATATGACACTCGAAGAGCAACTGAACTACACACCTTCAGAACAAAACGTGAATTTGCTAAAAAGTGTCTTAAATATAACTTACCACATGTTATAAATAATATCCATGATTTTGTGAAAGCAAGATCCATAGTCTGATAGAATTCTCAAGTTGTGCCAAAAACCACATGCTACAAAAATACAACGTCACGTGCAATACACTATATTGCTACATACGCAACTAAATTAATAAGTTATAAATGAGAAACACAGTTAATAAAAATGCAACTTCTCAATCTGTATAGTTGCATACATGCTTACATGCGTATATGCGTAAATGCGAACCCAACTCATTACAAAGCACACTGCATCAACAAAACAACCATCATACACATTATGTCAGAAAAAAATAATTATATTTTCTTTTTTTTAATGTTTGACATAATCAAAATGTTTTGTTATAGAAAACCTAGGATTAGATACATTAAGAATATATTTGTTCTGGGTGGCTGCTATGATAGCGAGCAGTTTTGATCTTAATATGAGTCTCCTATCCCAAAGCAACCGTTTTCTTTCCTTTTGTTGCAAAATGTATACTGTATTTTGTTGATTATATATTTTCAGTTGTATTGTATATTTCACATTTAAATACTACTGCATGTGCCGGTATGTGTGTATATCTATGTAATATGTGTATATATATATATATGTATATAATTTGTATTTTATTATGCTTTTGAGAAAATAAAAGTATCCTTCATCATTAATTATATATATATATATATATATATATATATATACATGTGTATGTGTGTATATATATATATATATATGTATATAATTTGTATTTTATTATGCTTTTGGGAAAACAAAAGTATCCTTCATCCTTAATTATATATATATATATATATATATATATATATATTATATATATTTCATATATATATATATATATTACAACTACCTGAGCACATCTGTATATATATATATATATATTTATTAGTTAGTATGCCTCCCTGTCTCGAAGGACAATAGGTTCTGCGCCTGAAGAGTCAATGACTGGTGGGGCAGCGTCTGCTGAGACTATGCAGGCCAATCCTTGATTGACATTCCCATGCACAGTTTCTGCAGATGTTGTTCGATGGCAAAGCTGGAGCGCCGTTCTCACGATCTATTCGTTGTCGTCTCTTCTCCATCCAGGTTGCGTTCCGCTTTTCCTCGCGTGTTTTCACGCCCTCACTGCGATCTACGGTAGCTTTCTCCCATGATGTTGTGTCGATGCTGCATGCCTTCATATCGCGTCGACACATATCCTTGAAGCGAAGCAACGGGCGGCCGGTGGGTCTGGGTCCTATTTCAAGCTCACTATAGAGGATGTCTACCATCCTCCATGCGACATACGTGACCGAGTAGATCGTACATGCTGGGATTATTTGCCTGATTGAGCACTTCTGCCATTTCAATCTAAGAATGCGCCTGAGGCAATGTAAGTGGAATGTGTTGAAACGACGCTCCTGCCTTGCGTATGCTGTACATGTCTCACTGCCGTACAAAAGTATGCTGACGACACAGGCTTTGTACACTTGAACCTTGGTGTTCAGTGTGAGTGCGCCTTTTCCAATACCCTCGTGGTCAGCCTGGACATTGCAGAAGAGGCTTTACCTATACGTCTGTTGATCTCAGCATCAATGGACAGGTTGTTGGTGATAGTTGAGCCCAGGTAGGTGAAGTCTTGAACAATTTCTAAGGTGTGCTCATTGATGTTGATGGATGGAACATTGCGAACATCCTGACCCACGATGTTTGTCATTCTCTGGGATCTTTCTGCAGAGTGGGATGTAAGTGCAGCATCATCAGCAAAAAGAAGTTCTCGAATGAGGCATTTGCGGATCTTGGTCTGTTCTTTCAGACGGGCCACACTGAAGAGCTTGCCGTCTGATATGCTGTGAATGTAGATTCCATCTTCAGAGGTTCTGAAAGCGTGCTATAGTACCATTGAGAAGAAGATGCCGAATAGAGTCGGCGCAAGCACGCAGCCCTATTTAACCCCGCTCTTGATGGGGAAAGCTGTTGAAGTTGCTCCTTCATACCGTACTGTGGCTTCCATGTGGTCGTGGTAGGCTATGACCATGTTCATCAGTTTTGGCGGGCAACCGATCTTTTCAATGAGTTTGTAAAGGTCGCTCCTACTGACAAGATCAGATGCCTTGGTCAGATCGATGACGGCTATGTAGAATGGTACTTGCTGTTCGCGGCATTTCTCCTGCATCTGGCGCAAGGAGAAGAGCATGTCGATGGTGGATCTGTCTCTGCGAAAGCCACACTGAGCTTCGGGGTACACTCGCTCGGCCAATTTGTGCAGTATTTTCAGAGTGACTCGTGGACAGGTTTTTCCCACAACTCTGAGCACTGAGATACCGCGGTAGTTGTTATAGTCGCTTCGGTCACCTTTGTTGTTGTACAGAATGATAGTAGTGGCGTCCCACATGTCTTGAGGCACTGTGCCCTCCTCTCAGCACTGGCTTAGATGTTCATGGAGCATGGTGAGTAGCACAGGCTTGGCGCACTTGATCTCTGCAGGAATGCCGTCACTTGCCGGGGCCTTTCCATGAACAAGGCGGTCTATGACATCACCAAGCTCTTCCACTGAAGGGGGTCATCGAGCTCATGAATGACGGGCAGAGATTCAGCTGCACTGATGACAGCCTCGGTGACTACATTTTCCCTGGAGTAGTCTAGATAGTGTTCAACTCATCGGTCCATCTGCTTGTTTGGTTCTGTGATGGTTTCTCCTATTTTGCTCTTAAGTGGGGCAGATTTCTTGGTGGTAGGTCCAAAAGCTTTCCTTATTCCCTCGTACATCCTTCGGATGTCGCCAGTGTCGGATGATAAAATGAATACTTTTGCAGAGACTTTGCCAATAGTCATTGGCGCATTGGCGCATTTCCTAGCTGTCCGTTGCGACAGGGACAGCACCTTTATTGGCCGGGGACTTGAGGCGGGCGGTAGCTGTCCAGTGAGATGCGATGATCTCACCCACCGTCGAAAGCAGTCCTTGGCATCCGTTCTCTACGCAAATCGAGTTGGACTTATAACCCGTAACTGCTGCCTTCCGTGTTGTACATTCGCGTTGAGTTGACAATGGAATGCCTGGGTAAGATAAGTGGGGGTCCTGGGTTGCCCAAGCGGCAAGACACACCGGTGGGCCCTGCACACTGCACCTGAGGGCTCCAGCCTGCTCCCCGGTCCCCAGCGCATTTGCCTGGAGCCGCGAGGTACCCATTATCCGTAGGGCACCACAGTAGTATTATAGAGGTTTAGAGCCCCGTCCAAAAAGGTTATGTACTTGAGATCAAAGGAAGATCAACGGATTTAGGCCCCGTTAGGCCCCGCCCACAACTTTTTCCTAAAACTTGCAATCGTGCATAATTGATATCAAATTTATACAAATAAACTTAAAAAAAAAGACAATATCGGTTTACAGCATGAATATATTATTTTATTTGTAAGTTCAACCATGCCGAAAGAAGGTTTGTCGACCGCCGAGTGGAGACGTCGTCTCCAGCGCTACGCGGACGGCGTGGCAAACTTTGGTCGAGGGCAGAGACCGAAGAGAGGTTCGCGATGGTACCAGGTGCTGTCAGCCATCGACAAGTGCCCCAAGCACAGGGCTTCCGTCAACCGCGACCCGTTCGGCAAAGTGCTGGTGTGTCTGCGTGGATACCACGGAACCAGGCCCACGGTGAGCTTACATGCCTTATAGCCTTGTGTTGTTCATTAAAGTGTATTGACTGATTGTTTGATTGACTGACTGAATGATTTATTTATTGGTTTGATTGATTGATTGATCGGTCGATCAATTGACTGATTGATTTCAGGTTTTTTACACTGTCTACCTTAGAGTCTGCATGGAGCGTTGTTATTGCAGGTGCCTGTCGTACACAGGCCGGTTGCACCACCCATGCCCCATCGCACTGCACTCGTCTTTCCTGTTGTAACATTTAGTAGTTAAGCCTGTTGGATCTTTTCGATACATTTTGACAAATTACTAAATACTTTCCTTGCTTAGCTCTACACCTGTTAACTATCACTTGTGACGTGTTGTTACAGTCACGCAGAGCAAGTCCTGTTATACAAAGGGAGCAGCCAAGCCAGGAGGTAAATATGACATTCAATACACTTTCTATGTCTTGCAGGTAACATGTGTTGCTGGTGCATGTAAGTTACTACAACTACTACGGCACATTGCCAATGCTGCATATAAATGCTGTCAATGGGGTGTGCTTTCAGTCACTGAGTACGAGTACGGCTGCTGCCGAAGATGTGCTGGAGCCGATGATGCTGTCAAGCCAAGAGGTGAGTGCAAAAATAGTTAATGTTATATATGCTATCGATGCAGGTGAGTTGGTCTGACCGAATCCAAAAACTTACAAAAGCTGCTAATAAATGTTGTCATTGGTGTGTCGTTTCAGGCACTGAGTGCAAGCCCAGCTACCTCGGCGGCTCTGACACCTCCTGTTGCTGCTGCTCCAGCCCCTACATCACCAGCACAGTCGAGTCAGGGGGTAAGTTAACAAACTCATGTGGCGAATTATGTTTCTTTGTAGGATGGGTTACATGAGTTGCTGATACGTTACCATGAATAATTTCAGCAAATTAACAAGGGTCATTATACACAGCTTATACCGCTGTTTACACCTGCAGCTGCTGCTCCAGCACGTACTCTGTCGGGACGGTCAAGCCAGGGGGTAAGTCATGCGTGATGAGATATGTTCATTTGTAGGTTATGTTACATGTGTTGGTGATGCAGGTATAAGTTACTGTGAACAGACCTGCCTACCATTCCGGATTGTCCGGAATAATTCCGGAAAGTCACCTCAAATTACGGTATTACGGTGAGGGATGAAAGTATTATGGACTGTGACCATGTTGGGCAATCACTCAAATTTAGGTTCCACTATATTCAACAGGTGGCAGCATATGTATGCAGCATGTTGTGCCATGGTTTTTCATTCGCTGAGTCTGGTCGTAATGTAACCAATAGGAAACAGCGTTATGACAAATTCGCATTTCCGCGATCAAACAAAACGAAGTCACGCGGCACGAAATGATGGCTGACAGCGAAACGACGCCACCGCCAACCCAAAAGAAATGTGTAATGCAAAAATGTAGTGAATGTTGTACTTGTAGTGTTAGGCCAACTGACTGTACTAAGACTAAGTTAGTGTATTTATTGAGGAGTTTAGTGTATCATTTACAGCCTATCATATAGTTACTACAGTCTAGGCGATGTCGATGACAGTGTAATGTAATGGTTTTGGTCCATCGCTACCCCCCCCCCCCGTCTATCATTTATCATCCGAGAGTTGAGTAGGCTAGAGTGTAGGTGATGTTGATGACAGCGTAACTAATGGGTTTGACCTGTCGCTACCCCCCCCCCCCGGTGACAATATCTGACATGGTGGTTCTGCATTACTGACAGGAAGCGTATATTCCTGAAAATCAGTGTGAATGGGAAGATGGATTACTGACAGGTAGTTTTTGGGGTAGGCAGGTCTGTGTGAATGATTTCAGCAAAGTTACTGTGAATTATTTCAGCAAATGTCCATATGTATTGGGACACTGTCTGCATGTTTCCGGACACCAAAGTAAATTTATTTTTTTTTCGTATGTTTTTGGACAGTGCCACTACGCGCTGTTTACACCTGCTGCCGTTGTTGTTTCAGCCACCTACTGCGAGCCTCACCACCTCGCCAGCTTCGACTGTGGCGAGACGACCGGTAGACTTCCGTCTACGTCTGCCGAAGGGTTGGATGACCACCCTTCACCAGTGCGACCAGTCATGGGTTGGTCAGTCCCTCTTTGCTTCAAAGGGGAATTTGACGGCCAACCTGGTGAACTGGTGGAATCCACCCCCGCTGCGACACGGCGAGACACCGACTCCAAAGGTGTACTTCGCTCGACGCCTCTTCTTGTGGATGCCGAGGAAGATGTGGGGTATGCTCCTTGTCTGTCCTCGCTGTGGACCGAGCCACCACCTGCGGTCCAAGGGCATCTTCCACAAGGTGCGCCGTGTCATTGACGTGAGCGACATCTACTACCAGCGGAGTACATGAACTGCCGCACGTGCAGCGGCACGTTCATCGCGTGGGACCACCGGATCCTCGACCAGCTGCCAGAGGGAGTTCGCGCGCGCTTTCCGGTGGTACTTACGTACAAGTATGCGTGCGACAGGGCCGTGATCGCCTTCCTCCGAGCCCGCACTCTCGGCAACAGCCCCAGCACCATGCGGAATAACCTGCAGGAGCTGCACAGCGAGACGCATCTTCGCAAGGTGGCGCAGTACCTGCAGGATTGCATACGCCTGAAGAAGAGCCATGAAGCCCTCCGCATGCCTGTGCCCGTATTCGAGCCACCACCGCAGCCAGAAGTCTTCCGCTCCCCCAAGTGGTTTCTGGCGACGTACGTGCGAGACATCTGGTCACGTCTTCCCTCGCTCAAGGCTGCAGTGACCTCCATCTTCGGTCAGATCCTGAAGATCGACTCGACCAAGACCCATGCGAGCCAGCGTCAACATGGCCGCATGGGTGACAAACGTCGGCAACGAGCGAGGCGAGGTGCTCATATCGGTGCTCACCGAGTCCGAGAGCGCGCTCGGACTGGAGCATCTCGCGAACGGCCTCGTCGACCGTTACCGGAGGGCAGGGCAGCAGCGTCCGCTGGTTCTGTACACCGATCGCGACTGCTGCACGATGGAGGGGCCTTCGAAGCTGAACATTCTGTTCACAGGATGGGAGGGTTTGCCTGTGCGGCTCGACGTGTGGCACTTCATGCGTCGCATTGCCCTCGGTGTCACGAACGAGTCGCACCCCCTCTATGGCACCTTCATGCAGCGTCTGAGCGGCTGCATCATCGAGTGGGACGCCGAAGATCACAAGCTGCTGCTGTCGGCAAAGAGGTGCATGCTGCAGGTTGCTGGCATCGCGTCACCCTCCGATGTGGCCATCCGGAAGGCGGTCACCGAGAACGAGCTGGCCCTTCACTGCCGAAGGAGGACGCGCGGCACAGAGGCGACAGGGACCGACATCGAGACACTGCTACTGTCGCTCAGTGGAGCCACCGACACCCTTGGAGTGCCCCTGCTCAAGGATGACATGGTCGACATCTGGGCGGAGCAGCGTCGACACATCGTGTGCCTGCAGGATCCGGAGGGTGTCACCTTGTACTCCGTTGTCGGGACGTTGAGGAAGGGTGGCGTCGAGCTTCCGGTCCTGACATGCGCTCGAGGCACCACGTCCCTCGAGAGTTTCCACCTCCACCTGGCGCGCTTCATACCAGGAACCTCCGCCAGCGCGACAAACTTCCACGCCTACCTGCTGGATGGCACCACCCGGTGAAATGCCAAGCGAAGGCAGGACGCGTTAGATGCACCCAACTCTCAGCTGAGAACGTTCGATGTGCGGCTGCAGGACACCGTCAACGACCTGAGTCGCTCATTGGGAATGCCACCGCCCTTCGAGCAGTTCCACCTACAGATGGAATACACCGGCGAGGCGATCGGCGTTGATTACCTGTACCGACAGACAGGTATGTCATTCCCCTCGGACATCGATGCTCCCATCGACGAGGGATTTAACGACATGGTGGAGGACGAGGTGGTGGTGGATCCCAACTTCCTGCAGGAGGTGGACGGGACACCTGTTGATCTGCCGGCCGAAGAGGACGACCTTGATATCAAGGTAAGATATGGACATAGCAGCCCTGTGTGCATTTAGTATGTCTTCCTCGTTGCAGCAGTTGGAGTTACCACAATTCAGCATTGTATTTACATGACTGTGCGTCTGATGTAGGAATCGCCCAAGCTCAGCGACGAGGACGAAGTCGCCGAAGCCTCCGATTCCCGAGGCATCAGTGGGTGGGACAGGGTCGATGCCCTGGCCGAGACTCTCCTGTCACTGAGTGGCATGGCAGTGACCAACAAGCAGGCCAGGCACATTCGGTCCCTGTACGATGCCTTGGGGGAGTTCGACAAAAGGCCGTTGACGTTCTCCCCTCCGCCGTCGCCTCGGAAGAAGATCCAGGGTCGCTTCGGTCGAAGCAAGGTTCAGCGTCGGTCGGGCCACATCACGGTGGAGAACATGAAGAGGTGAGTGAGAAAAATGTTTTGTAATGTTGTTGAATGTCTGACAGCCTGCACATTTTCTTTCAGGTTTTCAGGTGCCGGCATAGCTTATGAAGTTCTCTTTCAGACATTTGCAGTGATGTGCATATTTTAATGTCGGTCATGCGACTTTGTTGAAGGTGCTTCTTGTCCGGTGGATCGTCTGCCATGTCGCCTGCGAGGAGTAGGCTCGTCGAGGCGATTTGTATGAGGTTGTGCGACAGCATAACCCTGCCTCGCACAGACTCGAGACCGGACGGCTCGCCACAGTACGTGTCCCGCTGGCGCCAGATACTGGAGGCATACAACTGTGTGCGAGCTCGGCTGTTCAACAGCGTCGAGCTGCTGGAGGGAACGAACCTTGCGCTGTTCGTCATCAACGAGGCCACGTTGGTCCGTTGGTACAAGGACCAGGAGCGGCGCAAGGAAGTTCTGCTGCTGCAGAAGGGTAGGACGTTGCCTGTCGAGCCTCTGTGCTCCAGCCAACCGCTGCCTCGTTCGCAGAGCCTCCCTTCAGTGGCCAACACCCTCCCTGGACCCCACCTGCAGTTCCCCCGCAAAGAGGACCCAGTGGCCAGGCAGTCGTGATGCGCCGACGACTGCAGCCGACGTGCACAGCGACCACTGCTGCACCGATGGACGCCGGGCTACCAGTGGTCGACACGACACAGACAGCAGAGGTGAGCCCAACATTGCCACAGCCCATCCAGGTGCAGGCGTCTGTGGGCATCGTTCTGCCAGCACCAATTTCCCGGACGACCGAGTGGCGCAAGCGCAACATGGCGACTCCGGAGAAAGTGCGCAAGGTGCGCTGTTGCCAGCAGTGTCAGCAGCCGAGTGGATCTATCGGCCACTCCCAGTTCAAGGTGAAGATCTACTGCCCCTACATCCCCGGGCAGCTCCCGAAGGACGAATGGCTGGCACTGCAGCGAGCGGAAGACGCCGAGAAGAAGACAGGGCAGCATGGTTAAGTGCAGAAGCATATCATCCATTATTGCTTTGCTGCCCTGCTTGTATATATAGCTTGTTCTCACTTTTTTTACACTAACTACTGTAGCAAAGCATGCTTATACTGCATATTTTTACACCTTGCATTTATATCATACTCTTACTCTTATACTGTATATAATTTGACAGCTTTGTGCCTTCAGCAGCTTATAACTTACTGGTGTCTTGACAGAATAATTGCATTAAAGTCATGCAATGCTTCATTCCATTTTGGTGTATATATATATATATGTATTTTGGTAGCTGGCTTACATTGCATATAACTTGACAGCTTGCATTTATAGCACTCTTTGACAGCTAGCATTAGCTTGTGCCTTCAGCAGCTTATAACTTACTGGTGCGTTGACAGATTAATTGCATTAATGTTGTGCAATGTTGCATTCCATTTTGGTGTATATGTGTTTTTGGTATCTGGCTTACATTGCTTATAACTTGACAGCTTGCATTTATAGCACTCTTTGACAGCTAGCATTAGCTTGTGCCTTCAGCAGCTTATAACTTACTGGTGCGTTGACAGATTAATTGCATTAATGTTGTGCAATGTTGCATTCCATTTTGGTGTATATGTGTATTTTGGTATCTGGCTTACATTGCATATAACTTGACAGTTTGCATTTATAGCAGTCTTTGACAGCTAGCATTAGCATGTGCCTTCACTGCCCTTCAGCTGCTTATAACTTACTGGTGCCTTGACAGAATAATTGCATTAAAGTCATGCAATGCTACATTCCATGTAGGTGTATATATATATGTATTTTGTTAGCTGGTTTACATTGCATATAACTTGAAAGCTTGCATTTATAGCACTCTTTGACAGCTAGCATTAGCATGTGCCTTCTCTGCCCTTCAGCAGCTTATAGCTTACTGGTGCGTTGACAGATTAATTGCATTAATGTTGTGCAATGTTGCATTCCATTTTTGTGTATATGTGTATTTGGTATATGGCTTACATTGCTTATAACTTGACAACTTGCATTTATAGCACTCTTTGACAGCTAGCATTAGCTTGTGCCTTCAGCAGCTTATAACATACTGGTGCGTTGACAGATTAATTGCATTAATGTTGTGCAGTGTTGCATTCCATTTTGGTGTATATGTTTATTTTGGTATCTGGCTTACATTGCTTATAACTTGACAGCTTGCATTGATAGCACTCTTTGACAGCTAGCATTAGCTTGTGCCTTCAGCAGCTTATAACTTACTGGTGCGTTGACAGATTAATTGCATTAATGTTGTGCAGTGTTGCATTCCATTTTGGTGTATATGTTTGTTTTGGTATCTGGCTTACATTGCTTATAACTTGATAGCTTGCATTTATAGCACTCTTTGACAGCTAGCATTAGCTTGTGCCTTCAGCAGCTTATAACTTACTGGTGCGTTGACAGATTAATTGCATTAATGTTGTGCAGTGTTGCATTCCATTTTGGTGTATATGTGTATTTGGTATCTGGCTTACATTGCTTATACCTTGACAGCTTGCATTTATAGCACTCTTTGACAGCTAGCATTAGATTGTGTCTTCAGCAGCTTATAACTTACTGGTGCATTGACAGAGTAATTGCATTAGTATTGTAGAATGGTTGCTTCATTCAATTTTTCTGATTCTGTGTATTTTTACAGATGGCTTATGCAGGATATTTCAACATTTTGTACTTACGTGACACTGCCCTGCATTAGTATGCAGTGCTTACTATATTACCTTTTGTCTGTACATGTGAATTTTCACAACTGCCCTACACTGCACAATGCTTATCATATGTTTTGCTTGCTCTGCTATAACGCACCTTGATGCTTTGTGTAAATATATGCCTGTATGTATGCATGTTTTGAAATTGTTGTGCAATAATAATGGTGATAAAAGAAAATACACACAAAAATATGCCAATTGTGGTGACAGAGAAAAGAAAAATACACAAAAAATACGCCAACTGTGGTGACAGAAAAAGAAAAAAGAAAATACAAAAAAAATACGCCAATTGTGGTGAAAGAGAAAACAAATTACCTCAATGTCTTGTACGAGGGTTCGACTCCCTCCCAAGGTAAACAATGCAATCGCCGGTGCAAAGTGGGCATATCACCTCGTGACCCCGCAAGACTGAGTTAATTTTTCAGAAAATTAATTAAAATCAAACCATTTTTCCATTTTATTATTCCTAACAAGCTACCAGAAATGCCTTATAATGTATTTCAGCTTACTCCACAGGAAGAGACACGTTCAGCAATGCCAATAAGCCTTATTATGTCACACAAACACGTGAGTGTCAAAAGGATAAAATATGCTATATTTATAGATATTACAATAGTGTAGGCCTACTGTCTGAATAGCTAAAGTATTTGACATGTTTTCAGATTTTTGTAATCATTTTCTAAAATATTCACACCGTCACACGTGCAGACCTTTTCATTAAAGCATTCTGACCATTTCTAGTCTTTCTAGCCACCTTGAGGAATTTTTTTGTTTTTTTTAAAGTAGACACTAGGGAATTTGGCATGACCTTTCGAGGTGCCACCCGGGCGAGTTTTTCTTTTTTCTTTTGCCCCCTCTTGTCTTGCCCCTTTGTTTTCCCCCTTTTGCCCCCTCGTAGGGATGATTTGGCCCCAGCTCTTGCGCAGTACTCGTCTAGTTCGTCTCTTCACCGTCTGCCCGGTCTTCCTCTAGATCGTTTCCCTTCGCAAGGTCACCAGGTGGTGTTATGCGATGTCCAGCCGTTATCTCGATATTTGGAAAATGCTGTCCAGCCGGCCGTGAATCTTCTTTGAATACGCTTGACATGTTTGCCTTTGATGCTGTATCACTGTTCCAGGTATACGTAGCTTTCAAAGTTTTCTGTCTGCGTGGTGTTTATTTATATATTGGTGTGTCGAATATTGTCTGATATACACTGTTAATAAGGCCGTGGCGGCGGGTCGGCCAGTAAAGTTGTTTAATGAACTCGATGCGCTGGCAATGTGGATGAACTCTATGCCCGAGATGGACTTGACCAACTCCAGAACATTTAGTATTATATATAATAATGTTCATAACATATATTCAAATAAATATGCTTATGTCCTGCTAGGGATTGCTGGCAGAGACGTGAACTCGTTTGCTACAAAGAATTACAACACAGTTTTATTGTTATAGGTCATTTATTAATTAGAAGTCAAGAGTAATAACAAACATCGATTCGTCGCAACAAATCGGAGTATCCATCGTTTAAGCAAACTAATCAATTACAAAATAACAACAAGTAAGATATTAGTCAAAAGTAGAAACAAGTAGCAAATATGGGTAACCAAAACGACACACCGCGTTAGGCGACTAGACACGGTACAGGCGTGACACCGCCTAAGGAAACAGCAAACTACAGTCTACGTATTACAAGCACAAAGAGTAAATAGACTAGACATAACTACTGAAAACGCAGTAAGAAAAAAATAAATAAGTGGCATAAGCCCACGAAGCTGTGATGAGTGGCGCCGCCAAGTGAATGTACACGATACGAAAACCTGGTGGATAGTTTGGGGGGCTGGTGGGTTGACAAAAGGTCAATGGAATCGACTTACGTTTAAACAAAAGTTGGCCGGACCAAAGCATTTAAATAACCAAGCATAGTCACTCGCGCAGCGCCCTCTCTTATTCAGGTGTGACATAATTATATTGTATACACTACCATTTCAAAATCAAAATGGCGTATTTTTCAGTGACTCTGCTTGGTTATTTAAATGTTTTTGCCGGACTGAAGTGGTGAGTCACAGTCTCGTATTCGTCTATATTATGGAATGCCAACAATCGCGAAGATCTCCACTCAGACCCATACTAACTCGCGGTACACAATCCCATAAAAATACAAGCCTCACGAACTTTAATACTATTTTCACGTATTAAACATATCCATTGATATCCTGTTGTGGCTTGCTGGCAGAACCCTGAACTTGTTTCCTATGAAGAATTACAAAACAAGTGTTGCTGTTAAACTTAACTTGTTACTTAGAAGTCGAGAATAATAAGAAATTTAGATAAGTCGCAATCAACTGGAGTATTCATCGATCAAACAAAGGGCCCAAGCACCCACCCCAGGGCTTTGTCAAGTCGGCTAAAATATTGGTAAGTATACACATATATATTAGCAGTGTGAGAACACACATAGGCAGTAGAAAATCGCCAAGCGGTGCAGTGCAGGTATTCGCGTATAAGTGTGGCATCGTCGCAAGAAGCGAAATATCAGATTACTATACCTAAATAGGGTTCAAATGGATATAATATCACACCATTCAAAACAAAACAACACACCAAGTGCTAACAACGCAATGCACAAAAACTTAGCGTACTAACTAAAACAGCCCAAAGAAATACAATAGGGGGCGTTGGTAATGTCATCAAGTTAAGCCTACATGGTAACTAAATAATGTGCCAGATGGTAGTCAGCCATGCAGAAACAACCCCATAGAAACATAATAGGGCGTGTTGATAGTGTAGTCACACGGCTAAGTCTAAAAGTTAACTAAATAATGTGCCAGATGGTAGGCAGCCATGCAGAAACAACCCCATAGAAACATAATAGGGCGTGTTGATAGTGTACTCATACGGCTAAGTCTAAAGGTTAACTAAATAATGTGCCAGATGGTAGTCAGCCATGCAGAAACAACCCCATAGAAACATAATAGGGAGTGTTGTAGTCATACGGCTAAGTCTAAAGGTTAACTAAATAATGTGCCAGATGGTAGTCAGCCATGCAGAAACAACCCCATAGAAACATAATAGGGCGTGTTGTAGTCATACGGCTAAGTCTAAAGGTTAACTAAATAATGTGCCAGTTGGTAGTCAGCCATGCAGAAACAACCCCAAAGAAACATAATAGGGCGTGTTGATAATGTGGTCATACGGCTAAGTCTAAAGGTTAACTAAATAATGTGCCAGATGGTAGGCAGCCATGCAGAAACAACCCCATAGAAACATAATAGGGCGTGTTGTAGTCATACGGCTAAGTCTAAAGGTTAACTAAATAATGTGCCAGATGGTAGGCAGCCATGCAGAAACAACCCCATAGAAACATAATAGGGCGTGTTGTAGTCATACGGCTAAGTCTAAAGGTTAACTAAATAATATGCCAGATGGTAGGCAGCCATGCAGAAACAACCCCATAGAAACATAATAGGGCATGTTGATAGTGTAGTCACACGGCTAAGTCTAAAGGTTAACTAAATAATGTGCCAGATGGTAGGCAGCCATGCAGAAACAACCCCATAGAAACATAATAGGGCGTGTTGTAGTCATACGGCTAAGTCTAAAGGTTAACTAAATAATGTGCCAGATGGTAGGCAGCCATGCAGAAACAACCCCATAGAAACATAATAGGGCATGTTGATAGTGTAGTCACACGGCTAAGTCTAAAGGTTAAATAAATAATGTGCCAGATGGTAGGCAGCCATGCAGAAACAACCCCATAGAAACATAATAGGGCGTGTTGATAGTGTAGTCATACGGCTAAGTCTAAAGGTTAACTAAATAATGTGCCAGATGGTAGTCAGCCATGCAGAAACAACCCCATAGAAACATAATAGGGCGTGTTGTAGTCACACGGCTAAGTCTAAAGGTTAACTAAATAATGTGCCAGATGGTAGGCAGCCATGCAGAAACAACCCCATAGAAACATAATAGGGCGTGTTGTAGTCATACGGCTAAGTCTAAAAGTTAACTAAATAATGTGCCAGATGGTAGTCAGCCATGCAGAAACAACCCCAAAGAAACATAATAGGGCGTGTTGATAGTGTAGTACACGGCTAAGTCTAAAAGTTAACCAAATAATGTGCCAGATGGTAGTCAGCCATGCAGAAACAACCCCATAGAAACATAATAGGGCATGTTGATAGTGTAGTCATACGGCTAAGTCTAAAGGTTAACTAAATAATGTGCCAGATGGTAGGCAGCCATGCAGAAACAACCCCATAGAAACATAATAGGGCATGTTGATAGTGTAGTCACACGGCTAAGTCTAAAGGTTAACTAAATAATGTGCCAGATGGTAGGCAGCCATGCAGAAACAACCCCATAGAAACATAATAGGGCGTGTTGATAGTGTAGTCATACGGCTAAGTCTAAAGGTTAACTAAATAATGTGCCAGATGGTAGTCAGCCATGCAGAAACAAACCCATAGAAACATAATAGGGCATGTTGATAGTGTAGTCATACGGCTAAGTCTAAAGGTTAACTAAATAATGTGCCAGATGGTAGGCAGCCATGCAGAAACAACCCCATAGAAACATAATAGGGCGTGTTGTAGTCATACGGCTAAGTCTAAAAGTTAACTAAATAATGTGCCAGATGGTAGTCAGCCATGCAGAAACAACCCCAAAGAAACATAATAGGGCGTGTTGATAGTGTAGTACACGGCTAAGTCTAAAAGTTAACCAAATAATGTGCCAGATGGTAGTCAGCCATGCAGAAACAACCCCATAGAAACATAATAGGGCATGTTGATAGTGTAGTCATACGGCTAAGTCTAAAGGTTAACTAAATAATGTGCCAGATGGTAGGCAGCCATGCAGAAACAACCCCATAGAAACATAATAGGGCATGTTGATAGTGTAGTCACACGGCTAAGTCTAAAGGTTAACTAAATAATGTGCCAGATGGTAGGCAGCCATGCAGAAACAACCCCATAGAAACATAATAGGGCGTGTTGATAGTGTAGTCATACGGCTAAGTCTAAAGGTTAACTAAATAATGTGCCAGATGGTAGTCAGCCATGCAGAAACAAACCCATAGAAACATAATAGGGCATGTTGATAGAGTAGTCATACGGCTAAGTCTAAAGGTTAACTAAATAATGTGCCAGATGGTAGGCAGCCATGCAGAAACAACCCCATAGAAACATAATAGGGCGTGTTGTAGTCATACGGCTAAGTCTAAAAGTTAACTAAATAATGTGCCAGATGGTAGTCAGCCATGCAGAAACAACCCCAAAGAAACATAATAGGGCGTGTTGATAGTGTAGTACACGGCTAAGTCTAAAAGTTAACCAAATAATGTGCCAGATGGTAGTCAGCCATGCAGAAACAACCCCATAGAAACATAATAGGGCATGTTGATAGTGTAGTCATACGGCTAAGTCTAAAGGTTAACTAAATAATGTGCCAGATGGTAGGCAGCCATGCAGAAACAACCCCATAGAAACATAATAGGGCATGTTGATAGTGTAGTCACACGGCTAAGTCTAAAGGTTAACTAAATAATGTGCCAGATGGTAGGCAGCCATGCAGAAACAACCCCATAGAAACATAATAGGGCGTGTTGATAGTGTAGTCATACGGCTAAGTCTAAAGGTTAACTAAATAATGTGCCAGATGGTAGTCAGCCATGCAGAAACAAACCCATAGAAACATAATAGGGCATGTTGATAGTGTAGTCATACGGCTAAGTCTAAAGGTTAACTAAATAATGTGCCAGATGGTAGGCAGCCATGCAGAAACAACCCCATAGAAACATAATAGGGCATGTTGATAGTGTAGTCACACGGCTAAGTCTAAAGGTTAACTAAATAATGTGCCAGATGGTAGGCAGCCATGCAGAAACAACCCCATAGAAACATAATAGGGCGTGTTGTAGTCATACGGCTAAGTCTAAAAGTTAACTAAATAATGTGCCAGATGGTAGTCAGCCATGCAGAAACAACACCATAGAAACATAATAGGGCGTGTTGATAGTGTAGTCATACGGCTAAGTCTAAAGGTTAACTAAATAATGTGCCATATGGTAGGAAGCCATGCAGAAACAACCCCATAGAAACATAATAGGGCATGTTGATAGTGTATTCACACGGCTAAGTCTAAAGGTTAACTAAATAGTGTGCCAGATGGTAGTCAGCCATGCAGAAACAACCCCAAAGAAACATAATAGGGCGTGTTGATAATGTAGTCATACGGCTAAGTCTAAAGGTTAACTAAATAATGTGCCAGATGGTAGGCAGCCATGCAGAAACAACCCCATAGAAACATAATAGGGCGTGTTGATAGTGTAGTCATACGGCTAAGTCTAAAGGTTAACTAAATAATGTGCCAGATGGTAGGCAGCCATGCAGAAACAACCCCATAGAAACATAATAGGTCATGTTGATAGTGTAGTCACACGGCTAAGTCTAAAGGTTAACTAAATAGTGTGCCAGATGGTAGGCAGCCATGCAGAAACAACCCCATATAAACATAATAGGGCGTGTTGTAGTCATACGGCTAAGTCTAAAAGTTAACCAAATAATGTGCCAGATGGTAGGCAGCCATGCAGAAACAAACCCATAGAAACATAATAGGGCATGTTGATAGTGTAGTCATACGGCTAAGTCTAAAGGTTAACCAAATTATGTGCCACATGGTAGGCAGCCATGCAGAAACAAACCCATAGAAACATAATAGGGCGTGTTGATAATGTAGTCATACGGCTAAGTCTAAAGGTTAACCAAATAATGTGCCACATAGTAGGCAGCCATGCAGAAACAAACCCATAGAAACATAATAGGGCGTGTTGATAATGTAGTCATACGGCTAAGTCTAAAAGTTAACTAAATAATGTGCCAGATGGTAGTCAGCCATGCAGAAACAACCCCAAAGAAACATAAAAGGGCGTGTTGTAGTCACACGGCTAAGTCTAAAAGTTAACTAAATAATGTGCCAGATGGTAGGCAGCCATGCAGAAACAAACCCATAGAAACATAATAGGGCGTGTTGATAATGTAGTCATACGGCTAAGTCTAAAGGTTAACTAAATAATGTGCCAGATGGTAGTCAGCCATGCAGAAACAACCCCATAGAAACATAATAGGGCGTGTTGATAGTGTAGTCATACGGCTAAATCTAAAGGTTAACTAAATAATGTGCCAGATGGTAGGCAGCCATGCAGAAACAACCCCATAGAAACATAATAGGGCGTGTTGTAGTCATACGGCTAAGTCTAAAAGTTAACCAAATAATGTGCCAGATGGTAGTCAGCCATGCAGAAACAACCCCATAGAAACATAATAGGGATGTGTTGATAATGTAGTCATACGGCTAAGTCTAAAAGTTAACTAAATAATGTGCCAGATGGTAGTCAGCCATGCAGAAACAAACCCATAGAAACATAATAGGGCGTGTTGATAATGTAGTCATACGGCTAAGTCTAAAATTTAACTAAATAATGTGCCAGATGGTAGTCAGCCATGCAGAAACAAACCCATAGAAACATAATAGGGCGTGTTGATAACGTAGTCATACGGCTAAGTCTAAAAGTTAACTAAATAATGTGCCAGATGGTAGTCAGCCATGCAGAAACAACCCCATAGAAACATAATAGGGCGTGTTGATAATGTAGTCATACGGCTAAGTCTAAAGGTTAACTAAATAATGTGCCAGATGGTAGTCAGCCATGCAGAAACAACCCCAAAGAAACATAATAGGGCGTGTTGTAGTCATACGGCTAAATCTAAAGGTTAACTAAATAATGTGCCAGATGGTAGTCAGCCATGCAGAAACAACCCCATAGAAACATAATAGGGCGTGTTGATAATGTAGTCATACGGCTAAGTCTAAAGGTTAACTAAATAATGTGCCAGATGGTAGTCAGCCATGCAGAAACAACCCCATAGAAACATAATAGGGCGTGTGGATAATGTAGTCATACGGCTAAGTCTAAAGGTTAACTAAATAATGTGCCAGATGGTAGTCAGCCATGCAGAACCAACCCCATAGAAACATAGTAGGGCGTGTTGTAGTCACACGGCTAAGTCTAAAGGTTAACTAAATAATGTGCCAG
Organism: Escarpia spicata; assembly: GCA_963995525.1. Taxonomy (NCBI): domain Eukaryota; kingdom Metazoa; phylum Annelida; class Polychaeta; order Sabellida; family Siboglinidae; genus Escarpia; species Escarpia spicata. The sequence continues at coordinate 16,358,468 of OZ023207.1, read as the reverse complement.
ATGGTAGGCAGCCATGCAGAAACAACCCCATAGAAACATAATAGGGCGTGTTGATAATGTGGTCATACGGCTAAGTCTAAAGGTTAACTAAATAATGTGCCAGATGGTAGTCAGCCATGCAGAAACAAACCCATAGAAACATAATAGGGCGTGTTGATAATGTGGTCATACGGCTAAGTCTAAAAGTTAACTAAATAATGTGCCAGATGGTAGTCAGCCATGCAGAAACAACCCCATAGAAACATAATAGGGCGTGTTGATAGTGTAGTCATACGGCTAATTATAAAGGTTAACTAAATAATGTGCCAGATGGTAGTCAGCCATGCAGAAACAACCCCATAGAAACATAATAGGGCGTGTTGATAGTGTAGTCATACGGCTAATTCTAAAGGTTAACTAAATAATGTGCCAGATGGTAGGCAGCCATGAAGAAACAACCCCATAGAAACATAATAGGGCGTGTTGATAGTGTAGTCATACGGTTAAGTCTAAAAGTTAACTAAATAATGTGCCAGATGGTAGTCAGCCATGCAGAAACAACACCATAGAAACATAATAGGGCGTGTTGATAGTGTAGTCATACGGCTAAGTCTAAAGGTTAACTAAATAATGTGCCAGATGGTAGTCAGCCATGCAGAAACAACCCCATAGAAACATAATAGGGCGTGTTGATAATGTAGTCATACGGCTAAGTCTAAAGGTTAACTAAATAATGTGCCAGATGGTAGGCAGCCATGCAGAAACAACCCCATAGAAACATAATAGGGCGTGTTGTAGTCATACGGCTAAGTCTAAAAGTTAACCAAATAATGTGCCAGATGGTAGTCAGCCATGCAGAAACAACCCCATAGAAACATAATAGGGCGTGTTGTAGTCATACGGCTAAGTCTAAAGGTTAACTAAATAATGTGCCAGATGGTAGTCAGCCATGCAGAAACAAACCCATAGAAACATAATAGGGCGTGTAGATAGTGTAGTCATACGGTTAAGTCTAAAGGTTAACTAAATAATGTGTCAGATGGTAGTCAGCCATGCAGAAACAACCCCATAGAAACATAATAGGGCGTGTTGATAGTGTAGTCACACGGCTAAGTCTAAATGTTAACTAAATAATGTGCCATATGGTAGTCAGCCATGCAGAAACAACCCCATAGAAACATAATAGGGCGTGTTGATAGTGTAGTCATACGGCTAAGTCTAAAGGTTAACTAAATAATGTGCCAGATGGTAGTCAGCCATGCAGAAACAACCCCATAGAAACATAATAGGGCATGTTGATAATGTAGTCATACGGCTAAGTCTAAAGGTTAACTAAATAATGTGCCAGATGGTAGTCAGCCATGCAGAAACAACCCCTTAGAAACATAATAGGGCGTGTTGATAGTGTAGTCACACGGCTAAGTCTAAAGGTTAACTAAATAATGTGCCAGATGGTAGTCAGCCATGCAGAAACAACCCCATAGAAACATAATAGGGCGTGTTGATAGTGTAGTCATACGGCTAAGTCTAAAGGTTAACTAAATAATGTGCCAGATGGTAGTCAGCCATGCAGAAACAACCCCATAGAAACATAATAGGGCGTGTTGTAGTCACACGGCTAAGTCTAAAGGTTGACGGAAATAGTGTGACAAATGGTGCAGGCCTTGACATTTAGGTTTTGTATCAACTGGCCCCGGAGGCCAGTAGATTTAAAAGTTACTGGCCCGCCCAGACGTTACTGGCCCGGCAAATATGATGATAGCGAGGTGTATGTCGGTCGCTTCACAAGAAGTCCACAAAATCTAAGTTCGCTTGAAGCGACATCATGTTGAATTTTCCTAAGTTGTTACTTGTGCACACCGTTTACGAAATTAAGATAGCGACTACGAGAAGTGATAACGCAAAGTTAAATGAAATAAATTAAGATTTGTGATCGTGATATCACTCTGCAGTCTGCTATTAATACAAAATTTGAGACGTTACTGACCTATTTTCATCTCGCGGCTTGATGCATTAGCTGACTGTCCTCAGCACATTAAAAGCATATCGTGGTTTTGGCTGTGCATGAGGCTTAATTCTATCGTTATGATTGGGGATGTACAATGCTGGTGTAAACAACGCGTCGATATGCGACAATGTGAACGCTGTCCAGAGTCATTGCTCTTGTTCCGCCCAAGGCACAGGTGTATTTTAAGATCCACCGGTGCAGCCATGGTCTTTAGCAATGGTATCAAATGTTTGACAGTATAACAAATCTCATTGATGGCAATATGGAATATTATATGCACTAGCGTTTTATAATGCCGACGATTGTTTGGATTGCCTGCCATCCGTAGCCAATGTGTAACCAGATCGCTTATTGGGTGACTAATTAACGACCTCTGCCATTCATCAATCACGCAGAGGGATACAATTGAGTTTGGCGGTGCATACATGTCATGAGTTTTAGCATTGCTTTTCTACGACAACCATCTGAGCCATCTTAGCACCCAGGTTATTGACATGGCAAGAGAGCAGGGTCTGACAATACTAACCTTCCCACCAGATGCAACATATTGATGTGTCTGTATACAGACCATTCAAAGCTTGCTACAAAAGAGCCGTGGATGAGTAGAACTTGAACCGCACAGGTGTCCGATTCACGACATATGACACCCAAAGTGCTTTGCAAGGGCGTTCAATGGAGCATTCTCACATGAACATATAACTGCAGCGTTCAACAAATCAGGGTTATACCCGATGAATACCGTGGTCTTCGGAGACTTTCTTCCAGCGAGTGTATTTCAAGTTTCACATAGTAGTACACCTACTACAATCTACAGAGCTGAACAAAGTGTAGAGGTCGAGGCAGCACAAATAAATGCAAAACACACACTATTTTGACATATATACGACCACTGCCACATCGTAGTAATAACAAAGAACCGGCAAAACCTAAAAGAGGAAATATGGTTATGCAAATATATTGACGAGCAGAAGTAGTTGAACTCAACCACCGAAAAGATTGTACATCAACGTAAACCAAAGAAAAAACAATCCAAGTTACAAAATACAAGCGGTCTAAAGAAAGACGGTCCTACAAGTGGAGTAATGAAAGACATTCCAAGAAGTGGTGTGACGAGAGACGGTACTACAAGTGTCCTAATGGAAGACGGTCAAAGAAGTGGTCTAATGAAAGACGATCCTACAAGTGGTCTAATAAAAGAGTTACTATGTTGATATGAGTTACATAGAAAGTACACGTGTCTTTATGTCAAAGAACCCCATCACCTGGGCACTTTGAGCCACTTGAAGACCCTTTTTAATATTTTAAAGTGGATGGATGAACTCAGAAGGATGCACACAGGTGCTAGAACACTTCATCTAGCACATGGGTTGTGCCACTGAAAACCCAGCATTGTTTTTCTACGACAATCATCTGAGTCATCTTAGCACCCAGGTTATTGACAAGCCAAGAGAGCATGGTGTGACAATAATAACCATCCCACCTCACTGTTCAAACCGGAAGCAACCTCTTGACGTGTCTGTATACGGATCATTCAAAGCGTGCTACAAGAGAACCGTAGATGAATGGAACTTGAAGGGCCCATGTGTCCGATTCACGATATATGACACCCCAAAGTGCTTTGCAAGGACGTTCCATAGAACATTCACACATGAAAATATCACTGCAGAGATCAATAAATCTGGGTTATACCCGCTGAATACTTTTTCAGAGATGTAGACTTTCTGCCAGCGAATGTATTTCAAGTTTCCCATAAAAGTACACCTTCTACTACCTACAGAGCTGAACAAAGGGTAGAGGTGGAGGCAGCACCAATAAATGCAATAACACACAATATATGTACAGATATACGACAACTGCCACATCGTAATCGTAACTAAGAACTGGCAAAACCTCAAAAGAAGAAAGATGATCCTACATGTTGTGTAATGAGAGACGGTCCAAGAAGTGGTGTAATGAGAGACGGTGCTACAAGTAGTCTAATGAAAGAGAGTCCAAGATGTGGTCTAATAAAAGACGGTCCAAGAAGTGGTCTAATAAAAGACAGTCCAAGATGTGGTCTAATAAAAGACGGTCCAAGAAGTGGTGTAATGAAAGACAGTCCAAGAAGTGGTCTAATGAAAGACAGTCCAAGAAGTGATCTAATGAAAGACGGTCCAAGAAGTGGTCTAATGAAAGACAGTCCAAGAAGTGATCTAATGAAAGACAATCCAAGAAGTGGTCTAATGAAAGACAGTCCAAGAAGTGGTCTAATGAAAGACGGTCCAAGAAGTGATGTAATGAGAGACAGTGCTACAAGTGGTCTAATGAAAGACAGTCCAAGAAGTGGTCTAATGAAACACGGTCCAAGAAGTGATGTAATGAGAGACGGTCCAAGAAGTGGTCTAATAAAGCAGCGACTATGCTAATATGAGTTACATAGAATGTATGCATGTCATGATGTAAAGGTGCCCCATCAACTGTCTCAAAGGGGCACTTGAAATATTGTTTTTAATTAGAAGTTATAAATAAAATCGACTGTAAGGTGCACACACTATGTCCCTATAAAGATACTATCCAATGCCTAACATTCCACAAGCAGGTTGATCATTTCGGAAGCATGAGGAAGCATAATACAAAAAGTGGCTCAAGGTGCCCCCCTCTTCCCTAAACTGTTGGAAAGAAAAGCCACTCCTCGTTTATAAGTTTACTACCGTTTTGTTCTGTTGTGTAATCCAAGTAAAATTATGTTTGGACAGCGTATCTATTTACTTACATATATTTGAATGGTTCAAACTTCTCAGTTCGTTGTCAAATATCACCAGCAACAGTTACATATATGTTGTGATGTTTAATACTGCAGAGGTAGGCTTTTTATGACTTTGGTGATTCGTTTAGTACAATTTTGATCATTGTTATGAATATGTTTTAGTAATCATAGAGTAATTATAATTTCTTCAGATGATGTCACTGGAAGACGGCGTTTAGCCTAGTGACATCCACACAATGTAACACATTGACAGTTCTATGACATGTTCTATATTAACTGTTTATTTGTGTTACGTTGTAAAATAAAGTCACTGTTACTGTTACTTTGCACCAAGACTGGTGTCAGTTCAACCTCTGCAATCGAAAAACACTACAGTTCTATGACATGTTCTATAGTGACTGTTTGTTTGTGTTACGTTGTAAAATAAACTTACTGTTACTGTTACTTTGCACCAAGACTGGTGTCAGTTCAACCTCTGCAATCGAAAAAGGCCATATTGTTCCACTCTCTCGAGCACTTGCCCATCGCGCTGTAGAATGCGACATCTCCGGGACCAGAGACCCGGAAAAGACCCACATTATAGTGTCTCCCGTCGTCGTGTGCCAGGACCCGGACCTGGAAACTGCTGTCACTGTGAAAGATATATCTCGTCACTCCGTCGTTGATTCCTTCGTCAACGAGCGGCGACCACCTGTGGCAAAAGACAAGTGCATCAGCGGGTCCAGGTATCCACTCCAAAATAATTAGTGATGTATGTGGGAGAATGTGTGTGTGTGTGTGTGTGTGTGTGTGTGTGTGTGTGTGTGTGTGTGTGTGTGTGTGTGTGTGTGTGTGTGTGTGCATGTGTGAGAGTATGAGAGTGTGGCTATATGGCAAAGTGTTCCTGTGTGGTTATCGGAGGTGTATGTGCGTGTGTGCTTTCGGGCATTTGTGGTTGCATAGATATGTGTGATTGCATGAGTGTGTGAATGTGTGTGTGTGGGTGGTTGGAAATGCGTGCGTGTGTATGTGTATGCGTGAGTGCGTGCATTGTTTTTTTTTTTTTTTAGGAGCATACTTTGTATAGACGGCACCTTGCGGACTATAAGAAGGCCACATACCAGACGAATATATGTTAACGGGAATTAACATAACTTTCAACAGATATGTTCTCAGAACAAACATGAGCTCACAATGGACGTCAACAGAAGTCATACCATGCAAACATAGACAGTGACATCGCTAACCTGAACCGACATTGCGAGCGTTTGTCGGAGGCAATCTGTAAATCTACGGCCGTGTATTCACTTTCATTCGTCGGACAACGAATGACGACACAAGCGAAACTGTATCTTCCATTGATGGTGTGCAGCCACTTTAAGATGGTCGAAGTGTATGTTCCATATACAGAGCCTTCTACCGCTCTGCTAAAGCCAACCATCTTCATCTTAAACGGTTCGTCTGTCTGCAGGTAACAATGTAATGTTAACAGTATTGCTTGCAATAACTCCATTCAACAATATTTATCAACAATACTCAGACATCCGTAGTTTTTGGTAATGTTTTTCAACGTGAAATCGACTAGTTTTGTTAGACAATGTAGCTACAACTAAGCCGTAATTAGGAAGTATTTATCTTTTTAGAGCCGTTTACCTGGAAGATGTTTTAACTCGCGCCAAATGATGGCTACTCATGGCGTTCGAGACAGAAACAAAATTAGTGCATGCAAAATTTGAAAATCATTGAATCATTCACGGCAAAGTCTACAAAACATAAAGTATAATAAATGTTTTCTTTTACAAAAATAACAGCAATGCACAAAGCTCGGTACATTTTAGGGTGATATGTGACATTTCCAAAGACATATTCGTTTGCATTGTTTTATGTTCCACTAACAATTGTATTTCTGAGAATGAAAATGTTTATTCCATTGCATGTATACTCACGTACCGTCAATCCCACTTGAAGGACGCAAACTTCCCTCTTGGCGGGCGGATTGGGGAACCAACTGTTGTCGAATCCAGGACGCATCTCGACCGCGTTCAGGGAACCGTAGAGTGACGGACGAACCGGCGGCTTAGCAAGAATGAAATGGTATGCCGAGGAATTGGCCGAGTTGCATCTGCTTCTCCATGCCCGATATCGGAA